>JAMKFB010000760.1:0-64125 GCA_036247105.1 Cirrhinus mrigala
CCTGAAGACAGTCGTTCATTACAGACACAAAATACAATTACTGAAAAACAATAAAATGTATCTTTCATAATATTTTTTCTTCTAACAGACAATTTGTTATAAATCGTATCAGATCGTTCACTACTAAATTAATCTACAAGACAAATATTAGTATATTATCCTGACTCTTCTGTGAGACTTTGATAATATTTTTGACTGTAGTTGGAAAGAAACATGACAGGAAAACAGGTTTTTAAGAGACATGAGGATCATCACATATGTGTCTCTGTCAATCGCTGAATCAACTGAATTTGACTGAGTCGCATCACATGATATAAACCATTATCACGCTTCATAAATCTTTATTAAATAAATGTAAATAAAAATGCTGATATGAATATGTTGTTTTTTGATGGTAAACAGCACTTGCTGGGTATCTGGTATTTAATTTTTGTATTAATTTTTAAATCATTGTTAATTCTTTCATTCATTGATCTTACTATAATTTTTATTCATTATCATCTGCTTTGAAAAATTGAGGAATGTGTTTATATGATGCTGTTAATATCCACATTATGAGGGATGAACATAATAAATCAATACAATGATGCAGTTTAGAAAGAATGAGGATAAATCATAAATGCATAAAAAATTCTGATGAAGCTCAAAACTGATGTTTATTATAAGCTCATACTGTTTCTTCACTGTTGTGTGAGTGATTGTTTGAGCAGCTGCAGAATCAGTTCAGTCACTGTGACTCTGACTGACGGAGGTTTTTGTGCGACTCTTCATCACTGTGTGAATGTACGATCACCCACACAGTTCCAATTAGAATCTGTTCTGCAATGAAAAGCCTTACAGTAATAATGTCCAGCATCTTCAGTCTGGACTCCACTGATGGTCAGAGTGAAATCAAACGCAGATGATCCACTGCCACTGAATCTAGATGGAGTTCCTGACTGACGACTGCTGGTCCAGGAAATCATGGATTTAGGAGCTTCTCCAGGTTTCTGTAAGTACCAGGCTAAATTATGTTTTCCCCTTTCAACATTATAATATACAGGATTGCTGTTTTTACAGTTGATTTTAACTGTTTCTCCTGGTTGAGCTGCTGTCATTGAGGGACTCTGAGTGACGGTGATCTGTCCTCTACACTCTGAAACACACAACAAGAAGAAAATCAGCAGATGAAATCAATGATCTTTGCCAAAACAAGCAGACGTAATGTATTAAATGCAGTAAAAGTGAGTCTGACCGTTGAGGAGCAGCAGCAGAGAGCAGATGATCAGAGCGAGTGTCGTCATCTTTACTGGGAATGAGTGAGAACTGAAGGACAGTGATGTTGATTTACAGTCTGACTGACAGACGCTCTGATATTGTGCTCAATCACAGGGGTGGGACACAAATTCAAAGCTGTTTCCTCTTAAATTTGTCACAGTCACTTACAGGAGAGCAGAAACAAGAATATTAACATTAAAGACTTTATTTTCTATATTAGTTTGTATCTCTATGATTCCCTCTCAGCAGCATTACTGTATGAGAGCACTAAGTAAATTAACAAATAAAAATAAATGTGATTTTTTTCCCCTTTATTGCGATTTCCTACTTTACAAAAATGTTAATCTCACAAATACATACATACCTTGAATGTGCTGTTTCACTTGTCTCTTGTTTGTCTTTTTCTGTGATCTGTCATCTGCTCAGCTTTTTGCATTTTATTGATTTTAATAAAATTCAATAAAATTGTAACGTAGAATGCATTTGTGTCACTTTCATTCCAGATCTTTCATTGGATCAGAGCTTTAGCTTATTTTATAAATAAACTTCACTCAGTGGAGCATAAAAACACCTGCAGATTCATGATGAAACAAGAACACTTTGCTGTTAAGGCCTGTTTTTTTCCAGATTACAACAATAACACACTGGTAAAGAAAACCAACAAAAAACAAATGTAAAGTAAATTAATTCAAAGAGTCCATTTTAAAAGGTGATAAACAAAACCAAGTATGTGAGAGTTTGAATCTGAGTCACAACAGACTCAAACCAGAAAAGCAAGACAGACAAAAGGACTGAAATTAGTGAATTTACCACAGAGAGAAAAAAAGACAACAAATAATAATCAACAACTCAAGAGAGAAACACATTCAACAGCCTGACAGCAGCTCCATCAAAACTCTTTCTGTTGCTCATCACAAAACACTGAGATTCAAACTCCACATCACAGCTGATCACAATCATCACTGCAGCCTCCTGATTGGTGCAGAGGAGGAGTAAGAAATTCAGTATCAGCTTGAGATGAAATAACTTAAAACATCTTTACATTGCTGGTGATTCACAATGACTTTACACTGTATGTACAAACACTAAACATATGACACCAGTATTTTTTGTTTTGATTTTATATCAGTTTACAACTTTTTGATTCTGAGCATAGTTTAGTTAAACCCATCTGTCACAGGACAGATCACAGTCTAATAGAACTGATTTCACTCCTAACTCAGTTTTGAGCACATGTGTAGTTCCTGTGTTTGGTGTCTGTGTGTCAGTAGTGAGTGATAGTGTTTGAGCAGCTGCAGAATCAGTTCAGTCACTGTGACTCTGACTGACGGAGGTTTTTGTACGACTATTTATCACTGTGTGAACACATAACCACTGTGTTCACTCTGACAGTAATAATGTCCAGCATCTTCAGTCTGGACTCCACTGATGGTCAGAGTGAAATCACTGTTAGATCCACTGCCACTGAATCTAGATGGAGTTCCTGACTGGAGTGTGCTTGTACCATAAATCAGGAGTTTAGGAATTTCTCCAGGTTTCTGTAAGTACCAGCTGAGACACTGTTTTCCATTACAACAACAGGTAGGATCACTGCTAAATTTACAGGTTACAGTGACTGATTGTCCAGTTTGAGCGAGCTTTGAGGGAGTTTGAGTCACGGTCACTTGCCCAATAGATTCTGTCAGATGAGAAAGATTAGAAATCACAAACACCTTTATAATCATATATCTTCAAAACAATTAAAACAAAGGACAAGTAAATAACATATAATCTTTACTGACACAAACCTTGACATAATAGTGTCATTGTCCAGATCAATATGGTGATGAAAGTCATCTTGTTGTTGATCATCCAGTTGTTGATCATGTTTGATGTTTGAAAGAGTTATAAACACATGTAGAGCACTGAAGCGTGTGTCGCTCATGTAAAACACACTCTCTATGCAAACACTGCAGATGTGAACAGGTTTAAGTTGGTTTAATGTGCTGTTTAATTGAACAGGACAATAAACTGTGGTCACTGAAAACCGATGACAGATGTACTATTGTGTTCACAATATAAATGATGAAACTCCTAAAATCTGAACCAAGCAATCATAGCAATCATATGAAAGGCACAGACTGATTCAATAGTCTATGAAAATACATTCAGAATATGAGTGTGTGCTTGTCTATCATCTTAAAGTATTGTCTAGTGGTTCCACACAAGTTGTAAGAACTAAGTAAACTACTACACTTGTGATAAACTAACTAACTACTAGTAATGATTGTGTGTAGGGGCGATTGGGGAAGTTGGGCAATTTGATGTCGGGACTATTTTTGTTTATATAACCACAGGGACCAGTTGCATAAACTTAGCCTCTATGTTAAGACACTGTCTTAAGAACTAGCTTGACCAACTAGCAGTTAACTAAGGGGTAATCAGTCTTATATTTTGGATTCAACTTAGACTAATCCAGTGGTTCCCAAACTTTTTCTGCCGGGCCCCCCTTTTGCAGAATAAAAAAAATTCAAGCCCCCCACCCCCTTCATTTACACACAAACACAATTTCAGAAGTAATTATTTGAAACATAATAATTATTACAATTATTATAATTCAGTGTGTGACAATTTACTGAAAAAAACTAAACAAGGAACTAGTCACTTTTAGAGTAGAAACATTAAAAGTAAAGCATGCAGCTTTACTATATACTATTTTTTGTACTATGTAACAGCGTTCATTGTTTTTTAAAAAGATTTTCTTATATTTTTATCTCTTTGTCGTAGTTGCGATCTTTGAAGTAGATTCATCATCTACTTTACGTTTACCTGGCACCTGTTGTCTTTTCAAAAACTTGTCCATGCTTAGAGCAGAACTACTATGTGTCATTCATTCATAATTTTACTCGGCTAACAGCAGTTCTCATTTCTGATATCAATTGGACCATCTAGTGGTCTGTTATTTTGTGACAAAAACAACTACAACTGATAACAGACAGCTGCAGCGGGTACTGCGAGTCGTCTTGAGGTAATAAAATATGATGAAATCGTATTTTGTGTTAAATTATTTACATATGTGGCATGTAGCCGTATAATAACCAAGTTAATTTCACAGTGGGGTCTTGTATCACCCTAAAAAGGTTTCTTTTTACATAAAAATCTAGGGATGTACCGAAATATAAATTCTTGGCCGAAACTGAAACTGCTTTGTAATAATTATGTATTATTTTATTACATAATATAGTCATTTTGTAAGACTTATTAATTTAACTCAGTAATTTTAATAATACTGAATAAAACATAATCACAAGCCAATAAAATCCACGTTTATTAAAAATAACAATAAAAGGGGACAGAAAATATATGAATATTAAATCTCAATACATTATTTTTATTCAGTTCTATGAAACAGAATCGGATATAACTTTTGTGGACTAATTATCAAAATAATGTATAGTCCTAAAAAGCTATTATTCTCAGAGCATGTGAGCATAGCATACCGTCACGAGAGGGTAGCGTCATTTTACCAGCGTTGTCCAGTACAGCAGTACTACAGCATGATACAGCACAGTATGCGACGCTATTGCAAACAGGAACAAGTATACATAGACCTTTCTGTCTGCGCATTATTTGAGCGGACTTTGCTTTTTCGTTGAGCATTAGCGGTACACGAGTGGAGCATTCATATGGGCCGTGAGCAACTCAACGGAACGCACATTCATAGAGCGGAATATTGAGCGGAGCGTCACACATTGAGCGGTGCACGCTGAATACTGACGGCGGCCCCCCTTATCATAACTCCGCGCCCTCCAGTTTGGGAACCACTGGACTAATCTAAGTTTTTATGTAACCGAATAAAAAAAAATGACCGGTCTTAAACAAAAATAAAAAAAATTAGACGACTAACTTTTAAAGACTGGTATAAACCTTTTATGCAACTGGCCCCATATGTGTTTTTTACAGTACAGTTTATTAACACCATATTGGACCATTAGGACCCACTCAGACCACAGGATGAGCTCCACCTGCTGGCCTCTCTAACACTACTTGCAGCAGCCTGGTCTCCCATCCAGGTGCAGACCAGACTCAACCCTGTTTAGCTTCAGTGGGTGTGCAAGAGAAAGCTGCAGGTTGGCACGACTCCTCAAGCGTCCCATGTACGTGTGGCCCAGAGCTTTCCAGGAATAGAGACACTGATGGACTTTTGGTCTAGTTGTTGCTCTCGACTAATGCTTTGACCTCTGTGATTATTTAGAGTGATGGATTCATTTAGATTTTTTTTCAGACATATGTGTGTTGTTTTACATCCTCCTTTGAGCAGCTGCAGTATCAGTTTAGTGACTGTGACTCTGATTAATGGAGGTTTTTGTACGATTTTTTATCACTGTGTGAATGTACTATCACTCACACAACCAGCAGAATTTGTTCTGCAATTAAAACTCTGACAGTAATAATGTGCAGCATCTTCAGTCTGGACTCCACTGATGGTCAGAGTGAAATCATTGTTAGATCCACTGCCACTGAATCTAGATGGAGTTCCTGACTGGAGTGTGCTTGTTAAATAAATCAGAGGTTTAGGAGCTTCTCCAGGTTTCTGTAAATACCAGCTGAAATATAAACTGCTTTTCCAAAGAAGTGCATCTCTGCTGGTTTTACAGTTGATTTTGACTGTTTCTCCTGGTTGAGCTGCTGTCACTGAGGGACTCTGAGTGACGGTGATCTGTCCTCTACACTCTGAAACACACAACAAGAAGAAAATCAACTCAAAACTTTGACAATATACTCGAGGAAATGAATTCATATCAAACTTGTGCTCCACAAACCTTGAGCAAACGCTGTGAGAGTCCAGATGAAGATGATGATGAAGGTCATGTTGATGAAGATTGTTGTGTGTGTCAGTGATGAAGTGTTAAACTCACAGCACTATAAACACTCTCAGAGCACTGAAGCATCTGATCAATATGCAAATCTGATCCTGTATTTAAATGAGCATTTGTCATTAAGATGCTGCTTTTATGTAAAAAAAATATTTAAACATATTGCCATATTGCCATATTTGTTACCTACAAGGTGATACATAATTTCCACATACATACATTCCCTGGGTAGATATAAAATCCCCATATTAATATTTGTTTATGCACATATTTTAATAATATCTATATGGTGATCTTTATATGGTCTTGTATGTAGTAACTATAGTGCATGTCAACAATATTGTTTTCATACATAAAACTTTTTTAAAACATACAAAAATTCTGCATGTTTATGTATGTTTTTGTAATAGTTATTTTAAATACATGTCTATCTTTTATATTTCCTTATATAATAACAGCAATTATTGATGGGTTTTAGGATGGATATACATGTACATGATATACATGTCCATTGTTTTACATATACATAAACACAAATTTGAATAGGTTAGATATAAATGTTAATACATTAAATTGTTTCAATTTGTAATGTAAGTTTCATATATCATTTTACTTCATAAGACAATATACTTCATATATGAAAGTTTAATATATGTGCATATATTACATTTGAGTATGGTTGACCCCAAATATTTCAACAGTAGTGTACAGTAACTGAGATTCCCTGCTGGTTTTACAATCGACTGGGACACACATTATGGTGGTTTTGTTTTAGTATCGTAAATCAGCAGCACCACCATCTGCTCTTTAAGTGAATCATTTGCTGGACCAACCTGAAAAAAACAGTTTGAAAAGGCATGAAACAATGATTACTGTATCATTCATGTGAGATCTTATAGCTATAAATTGAGCTTGCTTCTATTACTGAATTGAAGTTTATTTATTTATTACAGGAGCTGTAGCTGCGTGACTGAAAACAAAGTAAGATGACAGCTGAGCTCCAATCTCCATCATGTGACGGATCTAGAAGAGCACAATGAATCAAATCAAAAGCTCAAAGTGCAGATTCAACCAGTCCAGTTTCCAGCATTACTCGTCTCCCTACAGAGAGTAAGAACATGAGGAGACAAAAGAGGGAGAGAAACAGTTATTTCAGATCCTCCTTTGAGCAGCTGCAGAATCAGTTCAGTCACTGTGACTCTGACTGACGGAGGTTTTTGTACGACTCTTTATCACTGTGTGAACACATCTTTACTGTTGATCCAGTGGTAACTCTGACAGTAATAATGTCCAGCATCTTCAGTCTGGACTCCACTGATGGTCAGAGTGAAATCACTGTTAGATCCACTGCCACTGAATCTAGATGGAGTTCCTGACTGGAGGACATTTGCTTTATAAATGAGGAGTTTAGGAGTTTCTCCAGGTTTCTGTAAGTACCAGTGAAAAGGCTGAACACCCCAACCCTGGTAAACTTCAGGACTGGTTTTACAGGACATGGTAACTGTGTCTCCTGGTTGAACAGGTTTCACTGCAGGCGTCTGAGTGACTGTCACTCCAGCTGCTGATTCTACATCAAGAAAAATGAATAAAAATTCATAATTCAGTATTTGTTGAAGGACAGTATTTCTAGCACAGATGATCAGGTTGAATAGAGTCTGTTTATTTCCTCACCTGTGAAACAGCAGCTAGTGAAGATCCAGATGAAGATGCTGATGAAGCTCATGGTTGCTGTTGGTTCAGATTCTCAGTGTTCACAGAGCTATAAAACCTCTTGAAGCTTGTGCTCCAATGCAAATCGTCTCCATGTAAATCTGTGTACGGGTTACAGCAGATGATGCACATAAAATATAACTGTGTTTGGATGTTTTTTCATGTTATTAGTCAAAAACTTTAATTCATATGTCTGAAGCTCCAGGTTTTCTGATGATTCAAATGACAGTTGCAACAAGAAACAAGAATGTCACTGTTACTGTGAACTCCATGAGAGGGCAAAAGGTCATTCCAGAGGTCACAGGTCATCAAAACTAATTAAAACTGCTTTAATCATTGAAAATGCTTCAAGAAATAAATGATCTTTAAATTAAAATGTGAAAACGTTGTTTTCTAAATATATGGAATGTCATCATGTGACACAGCAGCCACAATAGACTTATGTTTTATTTAGTTTTTCCCTTTTTATGCGAAACATTCCGAAACGCAAAGTCACTTAAGATGGATTAAATTGATTAAAACTACAGTTGTGAAATATTATTACAGTTTCAAATAACTGTTTTCTGTTTAAATATAAAATGCAACTAATTGTTGTGATCAAAACTGATTTTTCAGCATCATTACTCCAGTCTTCAGTGTCACACGATCCTTCAGAAATCATTCTAATATGCTGATTTGCTGCTCAAGATACATTTCTGATTATTATCAATGTTGAAATGAGTTGTGCCATTTTACATTTTTGTGATACTGTGATACAATTTATTTTTCAGGATTCTTTGATGAACAGAAAGTTCAAACAGCATTTATTTGAAATAGAAATCGTTTGCAACATTATAAATGTTTAATGTTCAATAATTTAAATACGTTTTTTGCTGAATTAAATCTTACTTTCTTTCAAAAGACAAAAAATATCTTACTGCCAATACAGAAATGTAATATTTGATATATATTGCTCTATATTAAATGTGGTATTCTCATATGTTATCTATAAAGTGATGCATAATTTTCACATACGTACATGCTCTGGGTAGATGAAGGTTTACATGCATAACACATTAAATCCACAGCAAAAGCTCTATATGTCCATATGTTAATTATCTATGTAATAATATGTGAACATCTGCAGATTTATTAAAACAACATACAAAACATTAAAACAACATACACAATGTATATGTTTATATATGGTTTGTAATATATATATATTTTTTTTTTAAATACATGTCTATCTTATATATTTGCCTTTATAATAACATGTATGTTTTTAGGATGGTCCAGAAATGTTTTACACATACGTACGTAATTTATAAAAGCTTATTTTTGTATGAGTGATCTTAAACTTTTCAACAGTAGTGGACAGTAATCGAGATCGACTGCTGGTTTTACAATCAGTGATAGAAACTGGGACACACAATATGACGGTTTTAGTATCGTAAATCAGCAACGTCACCATCTGGTCTTTATGTGAAGCATTTGCTGAACCGACTGGAAATGGACAGTTTGAAAAGATGTGAAACAATGTTCATGGTCTCATTCATGTCAGATTTTATTGCTGATCTGTAATATATTATTAAACTGTGAGTGTTTGTAAGATGGCCGATGAACTCCAAACTTAATCATGTGACGGATCTATAAGAGCAGAATGAATCAAATTAAAACCAGTTTCCAGCATTACTCGTCTCCCTACAGAGTGTAAGAATATGAGACAAAAGAGGGAGAAAAGCAACAGAGTTATTTCAGATCCTCCTTTGAGCAGCTGCAGAATCAGTTCAGTCACTGTGACTCTGACTGACAGAGGTTTTTGTACGACTCTTTATCACTGTGTGAACACATAGTCACCCGCACAATAAACACCACTTGTTCTGCAGTGGTAACTCTGACAGTAATAATGTCCAGCATCTTCAGTCTGGACTCCACTGATGGTCAGAGTGAAATCACTGTTAGATCCACTGCCACTGAATCTAGATGGAGTTCCTGACTCGAGTGTGCTTGTTAAATAAATCAGGAGTTTAGGAGCTTCTCCAGGTTTCTGTAGGTACCAGGCTAAATAATGTCCATCAGAACTATAATAATACACATCTCTGCTGGTTTTACAGTTGATTTTGACTGTTTCTCCTGGTTGAGCTGCTGTCATTGAGGGACTCTGAGTGACGGTGATCTGTCCTCTACACTCTGAAACACACAACAAGAAGAAAATCAACTCAAAACTTTGACAATATACTTGAAGAAATGAATTCATATCAAACTTGTGCTCCACAAACCTTGAGCAAACGCTGTGAGAGTCCAGATGAAGATGATGATGAAGGTCATGTTGATGAAGATTGTTGTGTGTGTCAGTGATGAAGTGTTAAACTCACAGCACTATAAACACTCTCAGAGCACTGAAGCATCTGATCAATATGCAAACACACTCCAGATCATTTACCTGAAGACAGTCGCTCATTAACAGACACAAAATACAGTTACTGAAATGATGAAAAGCTTAATCTTTTTTATAAAATTATATCTTCTAATAGCCAGGCTGTTGTACATCATATCAGATCATTCACTTCTGAATGTATATTCAGGACTAACTTTTGTATAATTTTCTGACTCTACTGTGAGACTGAGAATATTTTTGACTGTAGTTGGATAGAAACATGACTGTTAATTCCTAAATTTTATGCCAAATTCATGGATGTTCCTGCAGGTTTTTAACAGACATGAGGATCATCACACACGTGTCTCTGTCAATCACTGAATCAACTGAGTTTGATTGTGAGTCTCGTCACACATGATATAAAACATGTTCACTTTATAAATCTTTATAAAAGAAATGTAACACTTTACTTAAAGCTTTTATGTATATTGCATTATAAAAGTGGTTTTAATGGATTAATAATGCATTGTAATGCAGCTCACAATGCATTGTACAATTTAATGAATAATTGTAACCATAATTAATATATTATTACAATTATAAATACATTGTGACACGATGCATTTTAAATTCAGTTATAATTCATTTTGGCAAGATATAATGTAATAAAATGCAAATTGCAAATAATTATAATGCATTATATGCTTTAATAACCCTTTATAATGCATGATACAAAGGCTTTAAGTAAAGTGTTACCATAAATTTAAATAAAAATGGTGATATATGGTGATTTTATTTTTTTAATGGTGAACAGCACCTGTTGGGTAATCTGATCTTTAATTTTCACATTCATTTTTATGTCATTGTTAATTCTTCCATTCATTGATCTTATTATAAATTGTTTTCATTATCATCTTATGAAAATAATAAATCAATACACTTATTACATTGATTAAGCAGAACATTTTATGGTGCTGATCATGCAGTTTAGAAAGAAAAATGAGCATCGTAAATGCAGAAAATCAACAAGAAATACAGTATAGCAAAGAATAGAGACTATCCGCTAAAGGAAAGATCAAAAGTGACTAAATTTCCACATGAAGGACTGAAAATAACAGAAGATAAATTCAGAAAAATCATAATCAAAAATAAATAATGATGAAGCTCAACAAAACTGATGTTTATTATTAGATCATATTAATTTCTTTCTTCACTGTTGAGTGAGTGATAGTGTTAATATGTAAGATATTTACCATGTGAAAGCTCAATGGATATTTTTCATTTAATATCCATGAATATAATATATATGATATAATATCATTAAATGTATTGTTTAAGCAAAAAGATTTAAAAATATAAAATGTTAAAGTGAAAAAAATAAAATAAAATAAGTCCAATTTATTTTAATGTTTTATCGTTTATTTAAACTTGTCTGCTATCTTCCCAATACATATTTATATTTAGTGTTATTTCATTAGATTTTTCCATTTCAAGGCGTATTTCATATTGTTCTAAAAATGTTTTCATTTTACAATGATGATTTCAGATGTTATTATTCGTAACATTTCATTGATTTTTAATATACTGAGAATATTTTCTGGCATATTAAATTACATCTGAAAATACATAATTTTTTCAAAATTATCGGTAAATTTAACAATTAAGAGTTTTTAAAATGCATGACACAAATTTTATAATGATATGGACAAAATAATTCAATTTTTTTAGTCGTCATTATCAATGAGAAAGATGAGAAAAGAAATTAATGATGCAGAATTTGAACGTACATTTATTAATATTTCTAATTGTGAGTCTCTTAATATTTTCAAAATACAATAATAACATTTCTTTTCCAAATACATAAATGATCAATTTGCATGTGGACAATTTTTTTTAAAACAGTTTGAGAATAAACTCTACCTTATTCAGAAAATCTGAAAATATTATAAGATTTACCTTATATAATGTCTGCATTCGAGAACTGATTTATATTTAGATGTACGTTGTACATAATAGTAGCGAATACTGATTTAACTGAGAACATTTTGAAACTTAATTCAGGATATTTGTGTTATATGAATGACAGCAGTGATGTGGAATTACAGTAAAGATCAACTGATTGTGATTTTGACTGCATTATCACGTCTGCTCCAGTGAAGATTGTAGCTGCAGATGTGAATAATTGAGTTTTGTGTGTGTTTGTGTGTTTCAGCTGGTCCCGCAGTGAAGCCCTCCGTGTCTCTGCTGCCGCCTTCTTCTCTGCAGATCTCTGGAGACTCAGCCGCACTGCTCTGCCTGCTCAGCTCTTACTCTCCACAGGGGGCGCAGGTGAGCTGGACGCTGGACGGGTCAGAGGTCACCGAGGGGGTTCAGACCAGCGCAGAGAGCGAGCGGGACGGACGCTACAGCCGCAGCAGCGTCCTGAGCCTCAGCAAAGCACGCTGGGAAGGTGCAGATCGCTTCGTCTGCAGAGTAAAACACAACGGAGCTGATCAAGAGGCCTCGTTCCTCAAGAGCTCCTGCTGATGTTTCTCCAGTGAAGAGCAGCAGGATTCACAGCAGTCACGTGATTTACAGCTCAATACTCAAACAGTCTTTCAATGTGCTGCCATTGATGTTCATTCAATAAAGCTTCTGAACGCCTTACATTTGTGTTCGACTGCATCATTGATCAGTGTGTCGTTCCTTCACTAAAGTTTGAGCTGCTGTTGATGATTGTAATAGTTGAGAACAGCTGCATTTAGCAGTAAATGTGAACTGAAGCTCTTGGGGTTTGAACATGGTCACTGGAGACGGAGCTGCTCTATTCTGAGACGATCAGAATCACTAAAGCTGCCAATGCAAATCTGATTTTCACCTCAAACTCACAGTTTCACTGTTTGATTGGTTCAACGCTCTGAACTGGAACAGTTTCACTTCTGCTCATGGAGTGATGAGACAGTTATGGAGTTTGAGTGTTAGTTTCATAAGGCAAGTTTATCATGATTGTAGTAGAATCTACAAAAACAAAACACAAAAACTATATCACTGGAACTAGGAAAGATATGTGTTTTTTGTTTGATTTGACATAAATTTGTTTTAAAATCAGAGCCTATTTAACTAATACACATCTATCACATGACAGATCAAAGTCCAATAGAGCTGATTTGACTCCTAACTGGAACACATGTGTAGTTCCTGTGTTTGGTCTCTGTGTGTCAGTAGTGAGTGATAGTGTTTGAGCAGCTGCAGAATCAGTTCAGTCACTGTGACTCTGACTGACGGAGGTTTTTGTACGACTCTTTATCACTGTGTGAACACATTATCATACGCACAGTAACTAAAATAACTGTGCAATGGTAACTCTGACAGTAATAATGTCCAGCATCTTCAGTCTGGACTCCACTGATGGTCAGAGTGAAATCACTGTTAGATCCACTGCCACTGAATCTAGATGGAGTTCCTGACTGGAGGGTGTTTGCATAATAAATCAGGAGTTTAGGAGCTTCTCTAGGTTTTTGTAAGTACCAGGCTAAAAGATTACCACCATGCACATCTCTGCTGGTTCTACAGTTGATTTTGACTGTTTCTCCTGGTTGAGCTGCTGTCATTGAGGGACTCTGAGTGACGGTGATCTGTCCTCTACACTCTGAAACACACAACAAGAAGAAAATCAACTCAAAACCTGGACAATATACTTGAAGAAATGAATCCATATCAAACTTGTGCTGCACAAACCTTGAGCAAACGCTGTGAGAGTCCAGATGAAGATGATGATGAAGGTCATGTTGATGAAGATTGTTGTGTGTGTCAGTGATGAAGTGTTAAACTCACAGCACTATAAACACTCTCAGAGCACTGAAGCATCTGATCAATATGCAAATGAACTGATCTTGTATTTAAATGAGCTTCTAAATGAAGATAGCTCATTCATTTTATCCTGTCAATCATAATTGTATCTGCTCATCACACTATTTAATCTTTATTTTGTACAGTTATTTTGGCTGGTGTTTTATCATCTGATGGTTTATTACAGGATTGGACTACGATTATTCAAGATTTTTGTATATGAATTAAGCACATGTATTTCAGCTCACTTGGGTTGAGCGACCTTAAGAAACGTCACTATAGACAGCAGTGATGCATACTGGCTTTTATGGTGCATTGTGGGAATGTTTTGTGCATGAGCATTATGTAATCCCTGAGTAGTGCACAGACTTAGTAAACTTAGGAGCTGATTGAGACACACTCTTACTGACTGACACTCACATTTGTGAACATTTTCATGCACGAATCATGGTTTATCAGTAAGTGTGAAATTAAAAAATAGCATAAAATTTACAACAAATTCAAACCACATGAAAAAAGACTCCTGATGGCTGAAATGTGTAAAGATTAAATGTTTAAGTAAACAGAAATAAATATCTATTTAAAATTCTGCAATGCCATTAGCAGTACAGTTTAGTCCCATGAACATACTTTTGCCTTTCATGCCTCTTGATTTGTTTTTTTCACTGACTTTTATGATGTGAAATTATGAAAATTAAGGTTGACATGACAAAGAAGTAAAAGCTAAACTAAAAATCACTCAGATCCAGAGACTTTTTTGTCACTTAAGATGGATTAAATTGATTAAAACTACAGTAAAAACTGTAATATTGTGAAATGTTTTCTGTTTAAATATAAAATGCAACTAATTGTTGTGATCAAAACTGAATTTTCAGCATCATTACTCCAGTCTTCAGTGTCACATGATCCTTCAGAAATCATTTTAATATGCTGATTTGCTGCTCAAGATGCATTTCTGATTATTATCGATGTTGAAAAGAGTTGTGCTATCTACAACTTTTGTGGAAACTGTGATACAATTTATTTTTCAGGATTCTTTGATGACAGAAAGTTCGAAAGAATAGCATTTGTTTGTAACATTATAAATGTTTTTAAATAATTAATGCGTTTTTTTTTTTTTTTTTTGCTGAATTAAATATTACTTTCTTTCAAAAGACAAAAAATATCTTACTGCCAATACAGAAATGTAATATATGATATATATATATATATATATTGCTCTATATTAAAAGTGATATTCTCCTATATGTTACCTATTAAGTAATGCATAGTTTTCACATACGTACATTCTCTGGCTAGATGAAGGTATACATGTATAACATATGTTAAATCAACAGCAAAAGCTCTATATGTCCATATGTTAATTATTTATGTAATAATATGTGAACATCTGCTAATTTATTAAAACAACATATACACAAAATGTATACACATACATGTCTAAAATACATGTCTATCTTTTGTATTTACTTTTACAATAACATGTATGTTTTTTGGATGGTCCAGAAATGTTTACACATACGTACATATGCGATACAATGGGATAGATATAAATATATGATGTTAATAAAGTAAATCGTTCCGATTTATAATACATTTCATATATGTTTTAAAATATTTCATATGTAAAACTGTATTTTTTTATGGGTGGACTTTTCAACAGAAGTGGACAGTAACTGAGAACGACCGCTGGTTTTACAATCAACAGTAGAAACTGAGACACGTAAATCAGCAACGTCACCATCTGGTCTTTATGTGAAGCATTTGCTGAACCGACTGGAAATGTCCAGTTTGAAAAGATATGAAACAATGTTCATGGACTCATTCATGTCAGATTTTATTGCTGATCTGTAATATATTATTGAACTGTGATTGTTTGTGAGATGGCCGATGAGCTCCAAACTTTATCATGTGACGGATCTATAAGAACCCAGTGAGGGAGCGAAGCAACAGAGTTATTTCAGATCCTCCTTTGAGCAGCCGCAGAATCAGTTCAGTCACTGTGACTCTGACTGACAGAGGTTTTTGTACGACTCTTTATCACTGTGTGAACACACCACCATTGTGTGCACTCTGACAGTAATAATGTCCAGCATCTTCAGTCTGGACTCCACTGATGGTCAGAGTGAAATCACTGTTAGATCCACTGCCACTGAATCTAGATGGAGTTCCTGACTCGAGTGTGCTTGTTAAATAAATCAGGAGTTTAGGAGCTTCTCCAGGTTTCTGTAGGTACCAGGCTAAATAATGTCCATCAGAACTATAATAATACACATCTCTGCTGGTTTTACAGTTGATTTTGACTGTTTCTCCTGGTTGAGCTGCTGTCATTGAGGGACTCTGAGTGACGGTGATCTGTCCTCTACACTCTGAAACACACAACAAGAAGAAAATCAACTCAAAACTTTGACAATATACTTGAAGAAATGAATTCATATCAAACTTGTGCTCCACAAACCTTGAGCAAACGCTGTGAGAGTCCAGATGAAGATGATGATGAAGGTCATGTTGATGAAGATTGTTGTGTGTGTCAGTGATGAAGTGTTAAACTCACAGCACTATAAACACTCTCAGAGCACTGAAGCATCTGATCAATATGCAAACACACTCCAGATCATTTACCTGAAGACAGTCGCTCATTAACAGACACAAAATACAGTTACTGAAATGATGAAAAGCTTAATCTTTTTTATAAAATTATATCTTCTAATAGCCAGGCTGTTGTACATCATATCAGATCATTCACTTCTGAATGTATATTCAGGACTAACTTTTGTATAATTTTCTGACTCTACTGTGAGACTGAGAATATTTTTGACTGTAGTTGGATAGAAACATGACTGTTAATTCCTAAATTTTATGCCAAATTCATGGATGTTCCTGCAGGTTTTTAACAGACATGAGGATCATCACACACGTGTCTCTGTCAATCACTGAATCAACTGAGTTTGATTGTGAGTCTCGTCACACATGATATAAAACATGTTCACTTTATAAATCTTTATAAAAGAAATGTAACACTTTACTTAAAGCTTTTATGTATATTGCATTATAAAAGTGGTTTTAATGGATTAATAATGCATTGTAATGCAGCTCACAATGCATTGTACAATTTAATGAATAATTGTAACCATAATTAATATATTATTACAATTATAAATACATTGTGACACGATGCATTTTAAATTCAGTTATAATTCATTTTGGCAAGATATAATGTAATAAAATGCAAATTGCAAATAATTATAATGCATTATATGCTTTAATAACCCTTTATAATGCATGATACAAAGGCTTTAAGTAAAGTGTTACCATAAATTTAAATAAAAATGGTGATATATGGTGATTTTATTTTTTTAATGGTGAACAGCACCTGTTGGGTAATCTGATCTTTAATTTTCACATTCATTTTTATGTCATTGTTAATTCTTCCATTCATTGATCTTATTATAAATTGTTTTCATTATCATCTTATGAAAATAATAAATCAATACACTTATTACATTGATTAAGCAGAACATTTTATGGTGCTGATCATGCAGTTTAGAAAGAAAAATGAGCATCGTAAATGCAGAAAATCAACAAGAAATACAGTATAGCAAAGAATAGAGACTATCCGCTAAAGGAAAGATCAAAAGTGACTAAATTTCCACATGAAGGACTGAAAATAACAGAAGATAAATTCAGAAAAATCATAATCAAAAATAAATAATGATGAAGCTCAACAAAACTGATGTTTATTATTAGATCATATTAATTTCTTTCTTCACTGTTGAGTGAGTGATAGTGTTAATATGTAAGATATTTACCATGTGAAAGCTCAATGGATATTTTTCATTTAATATCCATGAATATAATATATATGATATAATATCATTAAATGTATTGTTTAAGCAAAAAGATTTAAAAATATAAAATGTTAAAGTGAAAAAAATAAAATAAAATAAGTCCAATTTATTTTAATGTTTTATCGTTTATTTAAACTTGTCTGCTATCTTCCCAATACATATTTATATTTAGTGTTATTTCATTAGATTTTTCCATTTCAAGGCGTATTTCATATTGTTCTAAAAATGTTTTCATTTTACAATGATGATTTCAGATGTTATTATTCGTAACATTTCATTGATTTTTAATATACTGAGAATATTTTCTGGCATATTAAATTACATCTGAAAATACATAATTTTTTCAAAATTATCGGTAAATTTAACAATTAAGAGTTTTTAAAATGCATGACACAAATTTTATAATGATATGGACAAAATAATTCAATTTTTTTAGTCGTCATTATCAATGAGAAAGATGAGAAAAGAAATTAATGATGCAGAATTTGAACGTACATTTATTAATATTTCTAATTGTGAGTCTCTTAATATTTTCAAAATACAATAATAACATTTCTTTTCCAAATACATAAATGATCAATTTGCATGTGGACAATTTTTTTTAAAACAGTTTGAGAATAAACTCTACCTTATTCAGAAAATCTGAAAATATTATAAGATTTACCTTATATAATGTCTGCATTCGAGAACTGATTTATATTTAGATGTACGTTGTACATAATAGTAGCGAATACTGATTTAACTGAGAACATTTTGAAACTTAATTCAGGATATTTGTGTTATATGAATGACAGCAGTGATGTGGAATTACAGTAAAGATCAACTGATTGTGATTTTGACTGCATTATCACGTCTGCTCCAGTGAAGATTGTAGCTGCAGATGTGAATAATTGAGTTTTGTGTGTGTTTGTGTGTTTCAGCTGGTCCCGCAGTGAAGCCCTCCGTGTCTCTGCTGCCGCCTTCTTCTCTGCAGATCTCTGGAGACTCAGCCGCACTGCTCTGCCTGCTCAGCTCTTACTCTCCACAGGGGGCGCAGGTGAGCTGGACGCTGGACGGGTCAGAGGTCACCGAGGGGGTTCAGACCAGCGCAGAGAGCGAGCGGGACGGACGCTACAGCCGCAGCAGCGTCCTGAGCCTCAGCAAAGCACGCTGGGAAGGTGCAGATCGCTTCGTCTGCAGAGTAAAACACAACGGAGCTGATCAAGAGGCCTCGTTCCTCAAGAGCTCCTG
The DNA here is from genome assembly GCA_036247105.1 of Cirrhinus mrigala. Taxonomy (NCBI): domain Eukaryota; kingdom Metazoa; phylum Chordata; class Actinopteri; order Cypriniformes; family Cyprinidae; genus Cirrhinus; species Cirrhinus mrigala. The sequence continues at coordinate 19,089 of JAMKFB010000760.1, forward strand.
CTGATGTTTCTCCAGTGAAGAGCAGCAGGATTCACAGCAGTCACGTGATTTACAGCTCAATACTCAAACAGTCTTTCAATGTGCTGCCATTGATGTTCATTCAATAAAGCTTCTGAACGCCTTACATTTGTGTTCGACTGCATCATTGATCAGTGTGTCGTTCCTTCACTAAAGTTTGAGCTGCTGTTGATGATTGTAATAGTTGAGAACAGCTGCATTTAGCAGTAAATGTGAACTGAAGCTCTTGGGGTTTGAACATGGTCACTGGAGACGGAGCTGCTCTATTCTGAGACGATCAGAATCACTAAAGCTGCCAATGCAAATCTGATTTTCACCTCAAACTCACAGTTTCACTGTTTGATTGGTTCAACGCTCTGAACTGGAACAGTTTCACTTCTGCTCATGGAGTGATGAGACAGTTATGGAGTTTGAGTGTTAGTTTCATAAGGCAAGTTTATCATGATTGTAGTAGAATCTACAAAAACAAAACACAAAAACTATATCACTGGAACTAGGAAAGATATGTGTTTTTTGTTTGATTTGACATAAATTTGTTTTAAAATCAGAGCCTATTTAACTAATACACATCTATCACATGACAGATCAAAGTCCAATAGAGCTGATTTGACTCCTAACTGGAACACATGTGTAGTTCCTGTGTTTGGTCTCTGTGTGTCAGTAGTGAGTGATAGTGTTTGAGCAGCTGCAGAATCAGTTCAGTCACTGTGACTCTGACTGACGGAGGTTTTTGTACGACTCTTTATCACTGTGTGAACACATTATCATACGCACAGTAACTAAAATAACTGTGCAATGGTAACTCTGACAGTAATAATGTCCAGCATCTTCAGTCTGGACTCCACTGATGGTCAGAGTGAAATCACTGTTAGATCCACTGCCACTGAATCTAGATGGAGTTCCTGACTGGAGGGTGTTTGCATAATAAATCAGGAGTTTAGGAGCTTCTCTAGGTTTTTGTAAGTACCAGGCTAAAAGATTACCACCATGCACATCTCTGCTGGTTCTACAGTTGATTTTGACTGTTTCTCCTGGTTGAGCTGCTGTCATTGAGGGACTCTGAGTGACGGTGATCTGTCCTCTACACTCTGAAACACACAACAAGAAGAAAATCAACTCAAAACCTGGACAATATACTTGAAGAAATGAATCCATATCAAACTTGTGCTGCACAAACCTTGAGCAAACGCTGTGAGAGTCCAGATGAAGATGATGATGAAGGTCATGTTGATGAAGATTGTTGTGTGTGTCAGTGATGAAGTGTTAAACTCACAGCACTATAAACACTCTCAGAGCACTGAAGCATCTGATCAATATGCAAATGAACTGATCTTGTATTTAAATGAGCTTCTAAATGAAGATAGCTCATTCATTTTATCCTGTCAATCATAATTGTATCTGCTCATCACACTATTTAATCTTTATTTTGTACAGTTATTTTGGCTGGTGTTTTATCATCTGATGGTTTATTACAGGATTGGACTACGATTATTCAAGATTTTTGTATATGAATTAAGCACATGTATTTCAGCTCACTTGGGTTGAGCGACCTTAAGAAACGTCACTATAGACAGCAGTGATGCATACTGGCTTTTATGGTGCATTGTGGGAATGTTTTGTGCATGAGCATTATGTAATCCCTGAGTAGTGCACAGACTTAGTAAACTTAGGAGCTGATTGAGACACACTCTTACTGACTGACACTCACATTTGTGAACATTTTCATGCACGAATCATGGTTTATCAGTAAGTGTGAAATTAAAAAATAGCATAAAATTTACAACAAATTCAAACCACATGAAAAAAGACTCCTGATGGCTGAAATGTGTAAAGATTAAATGTTTAAGTAAACAGAAATAAATATCTATTTAAAATTCTGCAATGCCATTAGCAGTACAGTTTAGTCCCATGAACATACTTTTGCCTTTCATGCCTCTTGATTTGTTTTTTTCACTGACTTTTATGATGTGAAATTATGAAAATTAAGGTTGACATGACAAAGAAGTAAAAGCTAAACTAAAAATCACTCAGATCCAGAGACTTTTTTGTCACTTAAGATGGATTAAATTGATTAAAACTACAGTAAAAACTGTAATATTGTGAAATGTTTTCTGTTTAAATATAAAATGCAACTAATTGTTGTGATCAAAACTGAATTTTCAGCATCATTACTCCAGTCTTCAGTGTCACATGATCCTTCAGAAATCATTTTAATATGCTGATTTGCTGCTCAAGATGCATTTCTGATTATTATCGATGTTGAAAAGAGTTGTGCTATCTACAACTTTTGTGGAAACTGTGATACAATTTATTTTTCAGGATTCTTTGATGACAGAAAGTTCGAAAGAATAGCATTTGTTTGTAACATTATAAATGTTTTTAAATAATTAATGCGTTTTTTTTTTTTTTTTGCTGAATTAAATATTACTTTCTTTCAAAAGACAAAAAATATCTTACTGCCAATACAGAAATGTAATATATGATATATATATATATATATATTGCTCTATATTAAAAGTGATATTCTCCTATATGTTACCTATTAAGTAATGCATAGTTTTCACATACGTACATTCTCTGGCTAGATGAAGGTATACATGTATAACATATGTTAAATCAACAGCAAAAGCTCTATATGTCCATATGTTAATTATTTATGTAATAATATGTGAACATCTGCTAATTTATTAAAACAACATATACACAAAATGTATACACATACATGTCTAAAATACATGTCTATCTTTTGTATTTACTTTTACAATAACATGTATGTTTTTTGGATGGTCCAGAAATGTTTACACATACGTACATATGCGATACAATGGGATAGATATAAATATATGATGTTAATAAAGTAAATCGTTCCGATTTATAATACATTTCATATATGTTTTAAAATATTTCATATGTAAAACTGTATTTTTTTATGGGTGGACTTTTCAACAGAAGTGGACAGTAACTGAGAACGACCGCTGGTTTTACAATCAACAGTAGAAACTGAGACACGTAAATCAGCAACGTCACCATCTGGTCTTTATGTGAAGCATTTGCTGAACCGACTGGAAATGTCCAGTTTGAAAAGATATGAAACAATGTTCATGGACTCATTCATGTCAGATTTTATTGCTGATCTGTAATATATTATTGAACTGTGATTGTTTGTGAGATGGCCGATGAGCTCCAAACTTTATCATGTGACGGATCTATAAGAACCCAGTGAGGGAGCGAAGCAACAGAGTTATTTCAGATCCTCCTTTGAGCAGCCGCAGAATCAGTTCAGTCACTGTGACTCTGACTGACAGAGGTTTTTGTACGACTCTTTATCACTGTGTGAACACACCACCATTGTGTGCACTCTGACAGTAATAATGTCCAGCATCTTCAGTCTGGACTCCACTGATGGTCAGAGTGAAATCACTGTTAGATCCACTGCCACTGAATCTAGATGGAGTTCCTGACTGGAGTGTGCTTGTTAAATAAATCAGGCGTTTAGGAGCTTCTCCAGGTTTCTGTAGGTACCAAGCTAAATAATGTCCATAAGGACTAAGGTAAAACACATCTGTGCTGGTTTTACAGTTGATTTTGACTGTTTCTCCTGGTTGAGCTGCTGTCATTGAGGGACTCTGAGTGACGGTGATCTGTCCTCTACACTCTGAAACACACAACAAGAAGAAAATCAACTCAAAACTTTGAAAATATACCTCAAGAAATAAATCCATATCAAACTTGTGCTCCACAAACCTTGAGCAAACGCTGTGAGAGTCCAGATGAAGATGATGATGAATGTCATGTTGATGAAGATTGTTGTGTGTGTCAGTGATGAAGTGTTAAACTCACAGCACTATAAACACTCTCAGAGCACTGAAGCATCTGATCAATATGCAAACACACTCCAGATCATTTACATGTGGACAGCAGATGCACCATTTTGCCATTTTGTTTGTGCAATGGCTCTGCTAAGCACTAGATGCTTGTGACTTGTTACGTTATTTTGATCATGGCTGAAATGCTGTTTCAATAACCAATTTCATTAAGACTTAGACAGTGAAAATATTTTGATGGCTTGTAATAGAACAGCTGCATTTAGCAGTAAATGTGAACTGAAGCTCTTGGGGTTTGAACATGGTCACTGGAGACGGAGCTGCTCTATTCTGAGACGATCAGAATCACTAAAGCTGCCAATGTAAATCTGATTTTCACCTCAAACTCACAGTTTCACTGTTTGATTGGTTCAACGCTCTGAACTGGAACAGTTTCAACTTCTGCTTGTGGATTGATGAGGCAGTTTATCAGGGATACATTATGAATATATAAGGTATGAGCCTGCTGAAAAAATCCAGCATAAATCAACATGGATTCCAGGCTTGTTTATGCTGGTACAGTGCTGATCTAGCAAGTGGACCAACATATTTATGCTTTTCTCAAGCAAACTGGAGCTATTAAAACTGGTTCACCAGCATTGTCTTGCGGAGTTGAGTGCAAGTAGGCCGGACATCTCCATGCAAGCAGTGCTTTTAGGGACAAGCATTATTTTTACATGCATATTTCTATAAGTGACACATTAATGATGCAATGAAAAAACAATATAAGGTTAAAATATATGATTGATTATAACTTTGTAATTTCTTCCCTCTGAAAACTGAAAGTTGCTGTTTTATAGACTTTCATACTTACTTGGGAAGTCACATATGTCAAATTCCTGCTATCATGCACTGATCCCAAAAAGTGTACATAGAAAAAGGTATGTCGATGCAGTCAGCAGCATGAGATATTATTTATAAAAGTGATAGCACTGTTAAAAAAAAAAATAATTAAACCAAAGCCAAATGCCAAGTTCCCAACTAAAGGGGCACTAAAACATCAATCACCATAATAGTGAATTCAAAAAGAGTTCAACAACCTTTGTGCCATGTGCCATATGAATATAAGAAATAAAGCCAAACTGGTTTGTAATAAGCGAATATGGTAATGTTGTTCTGGGAGTTGTTTAATTATCCTCTGTTAAGACTGATTAATTTTATTTGCAGTTTCATCTAAGGCTGTGTGGCTGTACATCAGTAGTTGTTCTGTTTCTGCTCTTCACTTTATTCTGTTCTTGTTGTTCCTCTGGAGTGATTCTGCTTGTTAACCGCATAAGTCATCACTAATGCTCAGTTGTAGATTGAATCTGCGTTATTTCACTAACTGCAACATTGCTTTAGTGTTACTTTTAATCTCTATAGATTGGGACAATATGAAAAGTGATGGTTTAACACTGAGGATTTTACTATGTACCAGTAAACATGTAACAGCAACATGCATTTTATTTATTAAATAATTCATTAAAATTATTTTGGAAAATTGTCCTGGTGTTTAACTAAGAGCACACACTAAGAAACATGATATGTAACGCGTATGCAAGTTTAATTGTGGTCTTGCTGTGATCATACCAGCACCCAAAACAAATCCCATGCTGGTCCCAGCGTACAAAACATAGCTTATGCTGGTGACCAGCAATGCTGGATTTTTCAGCAGGAGAGTGTTGTACAGTCTACAAAAATACCCACAACAACTACAAAACCAAAATTGAGAAAAAAGTTGTTTTTGTTTGATTTACTTGATCAATTTTCTCTGATTCTGCACATAAGTGAGTCAAACTCATCTGTCACAGGACAGATCACAGTCTAATAGAGCTGAATACAATCTTACATCTGATTACATGTGTAGTTCCTGTGTTTGGTGTCTGTGTGTCAGTAGTGAGTGATAGTGTTTGAGCAGCTGCAGAATCAGTTCAGTCACTGTGACTCTGACTGACGGAGGTTTTTGTACGACTCTTTATCACTGTGTGAACACATCTTTACTGTTGATCCAGTGGTAACTCTGACAGTAATAATGTCCAACATCTTCAGTCTGGACTCCACTGATGGTCAAAGTGAAATCACTGTTAGATCCACTGCTACTGAATCTAGATGGAGATGAAGACTCGAGGCTGCTTGTTAAATATATCGGGGGTTTAGGAGCTTCTCCAGGTTTTTGTAAGTACCAGGCTAAACGCTGTCCGGCGATATTACTGTACACATCTCTGCTGGTTTTACAGTTGATTTTGACTGTTTCTCCTGGTTGAGCTGCTGTCATTGAGGGACTCTGAGTGACGGTGATCTGTCCTCTACACTCTGAAACACACAACAAGAAGAAAATCAACTCAAAACTTTGACAATATACTTGAAGAAATGAATTCATATCAAACTTGTGCTCCACAAACCTTGAGCAAACGCTGTGAGAGTCCAGATGAAGATGATGATGAAGGTCATGTTGATGAAGATTGTTGTGTGTGTCAGTGATGAAGTGTTAAACTCACAGCACTATAAACACTCTCAGAGCACTGAAGCATCTGATCAATATGCAAATGAACCGATCCTGTATTTAAATGAGCTTCTAAATGAACATTTTGTCCTGTCAGTCATTGTATCTGCTCATCACACTGTTTAATCTTTGTTTTGTACAGTTATTTTGACTGGTGTTTTATCATCTGATGGTTTATTACAGGATTGGACTATGATTATGGATGTATTAATGACTAAATATTTTGATTATTCAAGATTTTTGTATATGAATTAAGCACATGTATTTCAGCTCACTTGGTTTGAGCGACCTTAAGAAACTTCACTATAGACAGCAGCGATGCATACTGGCTATTATGGTGCATTGTGGGAATGTTTTTTACAAGAGCATTATGTAATCCCTGAGTAGTGCACAGACTTAGTAAACTTAGGAGCTGATTGAGACACACTCTTACTGACTGACACTCACATTTGTGAACATTTTCTTGCACGAATCATGGTTTATCAGTAAGTGTGAAATTAAAAAATAGCATAAAATTTACAACAAATTCAAACCACATGAAAAAAGACTCCTGATGGCTGAAATGTGTAAAGATTAAATGTTTAAGTAAACAGAGATAAATATCTATTTAAAATTCTACAATGCCATTAGCATTACAATTTAGTCCCATGAACATGCTTTTGCCTTTCGTGCCTCTTGATTTGTCTTTTGCACTGACTTTTATGATGTGAAATTTTGAAAATGAAGGTTGACATGACAAAGAAGTAAAATCTAAACTAAAAACTGTAATATTGTAAAATGTTATTACAGTTTAAAATAACAGTTTTCTGTTGAAATATACAATTCAACTAAACTGAATTTTCAGCATCATTACTCCAGTCTTCAGTGTCACATGATCCTTCAGAAATCATTCTAATATGCTGATTTGCTGCTCAAGATGCATTTCTGATTATCAATGTTGAAAACAGTTGTGCTGCTTTAAATGTTTGTGGAATTTATTTTTCAGGATTCTCTGATGAACAGAAAGTTCAAAAGAATAGCATTTATTTGAAATAGAAATTGTTTGTAACATTATAAATGTTTCTGAAAAATTTTAATGCGTTTTTTTGCTGAATTAAATATTACTTTCTTTCAAAAAAAGACAAAAAATATCTTAATGCCAATACATAAGCATAATATACAATATATATTGCTCTATATTATAAGTGATATTCTCATATGTTATCTATAAAGTGATGCATAATTTTCACATTCGTACATTTTCTGGGTAGATGAAGGTATACATGTATAACATATTAAATCCACAACAAAAGCTCTTTATGTCCATATGTTAATTATCTATGTAATAATATGTGAACATCTGCAGATTTATTAAAACAACATATATACAAAATGTATGTTTATATATGGTTTGTAATATATTTATTTTTTAAAATACATGTCTATCTTTCATATTTGCTTATATAATAACGTGTGTTTTTAGGATGGTCCAGAAATGTTTTACACATATGTGTATAGCATAGACATTAATATATGATGTTAATGTAGTAAATCGTAAATTTGTTTATAATGAATTTCATATGTTTTAAAATATTTCCTATATAAAAATTTATTTTTGTATGAGTGATCTTAAACTTTTCAACAGTAGTGGAGCGCTGGTTTTACAATTAATGGTAGAAACTGGGACACACAATATGACGGTTTTAGTATCGTAAATCAGCAACGTCACCATCTGGTCTTTATGTAAAATATTTGCTGAACCGACTGAAAATGGACAGTTTGAAAAGGTATGAAACAATGTTCATGGTCTTATTCATGCCCGATTTTATCGCTGCTCTGTAATATATTATTGAACCGTGAGTGTTTGTAAGATGGCCAATGAACTCTATATTTAATCATGTGACGGATCTATAAGAGCACAATGAATCAAATTAAAACCAGTTTCCAGCATTACTCGTCTCCCTACAGAGTGTAAGAACATGAGGAGACAAAAAAGGGAGAAAAACAACAGAGTTATTTCAGATCCTCCTTTGAGCAGCTGCAGAATCAGTTCAGTCACTGTGACTCTGACTGACGGAGGTTTTTGTACGACTCTTTATCACTGTGTGAACACACAGTTACTGTTGATATAGTGGTAACTCTGACAGTAATAATGTCCAGCATCTTCAGTCTGGACTCCACTGATGGTCAGAGTGAAATCACTGTTAGATCCACTGCCACTGAATCTAGATGGAGTTCCTGACTGGAGTGTGCTTGCCCAATAAATCAGGAGTTTAGGAGCTTCTCCAGGTTTCTGTAGGTACCAAGCTAAATAATGTCCATAAGAACTAAGGTAATACACATCTCTGCTGGTTTTACAGTTGATTTTGACTGTTTCTCCTGGTTGAGCTGCTGTCATTGAGGGACTCTGAGTGACGGTGATCTGTCCTCTACACTCTGAAACACACAAGAAGAAGAAAATCAACTCAAAACTTTGACAATATACTTGAAGAAATGAATTCATATCAAACTTGTGCTCCACAAACCTTGAGCAAACGCTGTGAGAGTCCAGATGAAGATGATGATGAAGGTCATGTTGATGAAGATTGTTGTGTGTGTCAGTGATGAAGTGTTAAACTCACAGCACTATAAACACTCTCAGAGCACTGAAGCATCTGATCAATATGCAAACACACTCCAGATCATTTACATGAAGACAGTCGCTCATTAACAGACACAAAATACAATTACTGAAAAACAATAAAATGTATCTTTCATAATATTGTTTCTTCTAATAGACAATTTGTTATAAATCGTATCAGATCGTTCACTACTAAATTAATCTAGAAGACAAATATTAGTATATTATCCTGACTCTTCTGTGAGACTTTGATAATATTTTTGACTGTAGTTGGAAAGAAACATGACAGGAAAACAGGTTTTTAACAGACATGAGGATCATCACATATGTGTCTCTGGCAATCACTGAATCAGCTGAATTTGATTGAGTCGTATCACATGATATAAACCATTATCACGCTTCATAAATCTTTATTAAATAAATGTAAATAAAAATGGTGATATGAATATGTTGTTTTTTGATGGTAAACAGCGCTTGCTGGGTATCTGGTATTTAATTTTTGTATTAATTTTTAAATCATTGTTAATTCTTTCATTCATTGATCTTACTATAATTTTTATTCATTATCATCTGCTTTGAAAAATTGAGGAATGTGTTTATATGATGCTGTTAATATCCACATTATGAGGGATGGACATAATAAATCAATACAATGATGCAGTTTAGAAAGAATGAGGATAAATCATAAATGCATAAAAATACTGATGAAGCTCAACAAAACTGATGTTTATTATAAGCTCATACTGTTTCTTCGCTGTTGTGTGAGTGATTGTTTGAGCAGCTGCAGAATCAGTTCAGTCACTGTGACTCTGACTGACAGAGGTTTTTGTACGACTCTTCATCACTGTGTGAATGTACGATCACCCACACAGTTCCAATTAGAATCTGTTCTGCAATGAAAAGCCTTACAGTAATAATCTCCAGCATCTTCAGTCTGGACTCCACTGATGGTCAGAGTGAAATCAGTCTTAGATCCACTGCCACTGAATCTAGATGGAGTTCCTGACTGACGGCTGCTGGTCCAGGAAATCATGGATTTAGGAGCTTCTCCAGGTTTCTGTTAGTAGCAGGCTAAATTTTGTTTTCCCCTTTCAACATTATAATATACAGGATTGCTGTTTTTACAGTTGATTTTAACTGTTTCTCCTGGTTGAGCTGCTGTCATTGAGGGACTCTGAGTGACGGTGATCTGTCCTCTACACTCTGAAACACACAACAAGAAGAAAATCAACTCAAAACTTTGACAATATACTTGAAGAAATGAATTCATATCAAACTTGTGCTCCACAAACCTTGAGCAAACGCTGTGAGAGTCCAGATGAAGATGATGATGAAGGTCATGTTGATGAAGATTGTTGTGTGTGTCAGTGATGAAGTGTTAAACTCACAGCACTATAAACACTCTCAGAGCACTGAAGCATCTGATCAATATGCAAATGAACCGATCCTGTATTTAAATGAGCTTCTAAATGAACATTTTGTCCTGTCAGTCATTGTATCTGCTCATCACACTGTTTAATCTTTGTTTTGTACAGTTATTTTGACTGGTGTTTTATCATCTGATGGTTTATTACAGGATTGGACTATGATTATGGATGTATTAATGACTAAATATTTTGATTATTCAAGATTTTTGTATATGAATTAAGCACATGTATTTCAGCTCACTTGGTTTGAGCGACCTTAAGAAACTTCACTATAGACAGCAGCGATGCATACTGGCTATTATGGTGCATTGTGGGAATGTTTTTTACAAGAGCATTATGTAATCCCTGAGTAGTGCACAGACTTAGTAAACTTAGGAGCTGATTGAGACACACTCTTACTGACTGACACTCACATTTGTGAACATTTTCATGCACGAATCATGGTTTATCAGTAAGTGTGAAATTAAAAAATAGCATAAAATTTACAACAAATTCAAACCACATGAAAAAAGACTCCTGATGGCTGAAATGTGTAAAGATTAAATGTTTAAGTAAACAGAGATAAATATCTATTTAAAATTCTACAATGCCATTAGCATTACAATTTAGTCCCATGAACATGCTTTTGCCTTTCGTGCCTCTTGATTTGTCTTTTGCACTGACTTTTATGATGTGAAATTTTGAAAATGAAGGTTGACATGACAAAGAAGTAAAATCTAAACTAAAAACTGTAATATTGTAAAATGTTATTACAGTTTAAAATAACAGTTTTCTGTTGAAATATACAATTCAACTAAACTGAATTTTCAGCATCATTACTCCAGTCTTCAGTGTCACATGATCCTTCAGAAATCATTCTAATATGCTGATTTGCTGCTCAAGATGCATTTCTGATTATCAATGTTGAAAACAGTTGTGCTGCTTTAAATGTTTGTGGAATTTATTTTTCAGGATTCTCTGATGAACAGAAAGTTCAAAAGAATAGCATTTATTTGAAATAGAAATTGTTTGTAACATTATAAATGTTTCTGAAAAATTTTAATGCGTTTTTTTTGCTGAATTAAATATTACTTTCTTTCAAAAAAAGACAAAAAATATCTTAATGCCAATACATAAGCATAATATACAATATATATTGCTCTATATTATAAGTGATATTCTCATATGTTATCTATAAAGTGATGCATAATTTTCACATTCGTACATTTTCTGGGTAGATGAAGGTATACATGTATAACATATTAAATCCACAACAAAAGCTCTTTATGTCCATATGTTAATTATCTATGTAATAATATGTGAACATCTGCAGATTTATTAAAACAACATATATACAAAATGTATGTTTATATATGGTTTGTAATATATTTATTTTTTAAAATACATGTCTATCTTTCATATTTGCTTATATAATAACGTGTGTTTTTAGGATGGTCCAGAAATGTTTTACACATATGTGTATAGCATAGACATTAATATATGATGTTAATGTAGTAAATCGTAAATTTGTTTATAATGAATTTCATATGTTTTAAAATATTTCCTATATAAAAATTTATTTTTGTATGAGTGATCTTAAACTTTTCAACAGTAGTGGAGCGCTGGTTTTACAATTAATGGTAGAAACTGGGACACACAATATGACGGTTTTAGTATCGTAAATCAGCAACGTCACCATCTGGTCTTTATGTAAAATATTTGCTGAACCGACTGAAAATGGACAGTTTGAAAAGGTATGAAACAATGTTCATGGTCTTATTCATGCCCGATTTTATCGCTGCTCTGTAATATATTATTGAACCGTGAGTGTTTGTAAGATGGCCAATGAACTCTATATTTAATCATGTGACGGATCTATAAGAGCACAATGAATCAAATTAAAACCAGTTTCCAGCATTACTCGTCTCCCTACAGAGTGTAAGAACATGAGGAGACAAAAAAGGGAGAAAAACAACAGAGTTATTTCAGATCCTCCTTTGAGCAGCTGCAGAATCAGTTCAGTCACTGTGACTCTGACTGACAGAGGTTTTTGTACGACTCTTTATCACTGTGTGAACACACAACTACTAGGACAGTGGACACTCTGACAGTAATAATGTCCAGCATCTTCAGTCTGGACTCCACTGATGGTCAGAGTGAAATCACTGTTAGATCCACTGCCACTGAATCTAGATGGAGTTCCTGACTGGAGTGTGCTTGCCCAATAAATCAGGAGTTTAGGAGCTTCTCCAGGTTTCTGTAGGTACCAAGCTAAATAATGTCCATAAGAACTAAGGTAATACACATCTCTGCTGGTTTTACAGTTGATTTTGACTGTTTCTCCTGGTTGAGCTGCTGTCATTGAGGGACTCTGAGTGACGGTGATCTGTCCTCTACACTCTGAAACACACAAGAAGAAGAAAATCAACTCAAAACTTTGACAATATACTTGAAGAAATGAATTCATATCAAACTTGTGCTCCACAAACCTTGAGCAAACGCTGTGAGAGTCCAGATGAAGATGATGATGAAGGTCATGTTGATGAAGATTGTTGTGTGTGTCAGTGATGAAGTGTTAAACTCACAGCACTATAAACACTCTCAGAGCACTGAAGCATCTGATCAATATGCAAACACACTCCAGATCATTTACATGAAGACAGTCGCTCATTAACAGACACAAAATACAATTACTGAAAAACAATAAAATGTATCTTTCATAATATTGTTTCTTCTAATAGACAATTTGTTATAAATCGTATCAGATCGTTCACTACTAAATTAATCTAGAAGACAAATATTAGTATATTATCCTGACTCTTCTGTGAGACTTTGATAATATTTTTGACTGTAGTTGGAAAGAAACATGACAGGAAAACAGGTTTTTAACAGACATGAGGATCATCACATATGTGTCTCTGGCAATCACTGAATCAGCTGAATTTGATTGAGTCGTATCACATGATATAAACCATTATCACGCTTCATAAATCTTTATTAAATAAATGTAAATAAAAATGGTGATATGAATATGTTGTTTTTTGATGGTAAACAGCGCTTGCTGGGTATCTGGTATTTAATTTTTGTATTAATTTTTAAATCATTGTTAATTCTTTCATTCATTGATCTTACTATAATTTTTATTCATTATCATCTGCTTTGAAAAATTGAGGAATGTGTTTATATGATGCTGTTAATATCCACATTATGAGGGATGGACATAATAAATCAATACAATGATGCAGTTTAGAAAGAATGAGGATAAATCATAAATGCATAAAAATACTGATGAAGCTCAACAAAACTGATGTTTATTATAAGCTCATACTGTTTCTTCGCTGTTGTGTGAGTGATTGTTTGAGCAGCTGCAGAATCAGTTCAGTCACTGTGACTCTGACTGACAGAGGTTTTTGTACGACTCTTCATCACTGTGTGAATGTACGATCACCCACACAGTTCCAATTAGAATCTGTTCTGCAATGAAAAGCCTTACAGTAATAATCTCCAGCATCTTCAGTCTGGACTCCACTGATGGTCAGAGTGAAATCAGTCTTAGATCCACTGCCACTGAATCTAGATGGAGTTCCTGACTGACGGCTGCTGGTCCAGGAAATCATGGATTTAGGAGCTTCTCCAGGTTTCTGTTAGTAGCAGGCTAAATTTTGTTTTCCCCTTTCAACATTATAATATACAGGATTGCTGTTTTTACAGTTGATTTTAACTGTTTCTCCTGGTTGAGCTGCTGTCATTGAGGGACTCTGAGTGACGGTGATCTGTCCTCTACACTCTGAAACACACAACAAGAAGAAAATCAACTCAAAACTTTGACAATATACTTGAAGAAATGAATTCATATCAAACTTGTGCTCCACAAACCTTGAGCAAACGCTGTGAGAGTCCAGATGAAGATGATGATGAAGGTCATGTTGATGAAGATTGTTGTGTGTGTCAGTGATGAAGTGTTAAACTCACAGCACTATAAACACTCTCAGAGCACTGAAGCATCTGATCAATATGCAAATGAACCGATCCTGTATTTAAATGAGCTTCTAAATGAACATTTTGTCCTGTCAGTCATTGTATCTGCTCATCACACTGTTTAATCTTTGTTTTGTACAGTTATTTTGACTGGTGTTTTATCATCTGATGGTTTATTACAGGATTGGACTATGATTATGGATGTATTAATGACTAAATATTTTGATTATTCAAGATTTTTGTATATGAATTAAGCACATGTATTTCAGCTCACTTGGTTTGAGCGACCTTAAGAAACTTCACTATAGACAGCAGCGATGCATACTGGCTATTATGGTGCATTGTGGGAATGTTTTTTACAAGAGCATTATGTAATCCCTGAGTAGTGCACAGACTTAGTAAACTTAGGAGCTGATTGAGACACACTCTTACTGACTGACACTCACATTTGTGAACATTTTCATGCACGAATCATGGTTTATCAGTAAGTGTGAAATTAAAAAATAGCATAAAATTTACAACAAATTCAAACCACATGAAAAAAGACTCCTGATGGCTGAAATGTGTAAAGATTAAATGTTTAAGTAAACAGAGATAAATATCTATTTAAAATTCTACAATGCCATTAGCATTACAATTTAGTCCCATGAACATGCTTTTGCCTTTCGTGCCTCTTGATTTGTCTTTTGCACTGACTTTTATGATGTGAAATTTTGAAAATGAAGGTTGACATGACAAAGAAGTAAAATCTAAACTAAAAACTGTAATATTGTAAAATGTTATTACAGTTTAAAATAACAGTTTTCTGTTGAAATATACAATTCAACTAAACTGAATTTTCAGCATCATTACTCCAGTCTTCAGTGTCACATGATCCTTCAGAAATCATTCTAATATGCTGATTTGCTGCTCAAGATGCATTTCTGATTATCAATGTTGAAAACAGTTGTGCTGCTTTAAATGTTTGTGGAATTTATTTTTCAGGATTCTCTGATGAACAGAAAGTTCAAAAGAATAGCATTTATTTGAAATAGAAATTGTTTGTAACATTATAAATGTTTCTGAAAAATTTTAATGCGTTTTTTTGCTGAATTAAATATTACTTTCTTTCAAAAAAAGACAAAAAATATCTTAATGCCAATACATAAGCATAATATACAATATATATTGCTCTATATTATAAGTGATATTCTCATATGTTATCTATAAAGTGATGCATAATTTTCACATTCGTACATTTTCTGGGTAGATGAAGGTATACATGTATAACATATTAAATCCACAACAAAAGCTCTTTATGTCCATATGTTAATTATCTATGTAATAATATGTGAACATCTGCAGATTTATTAAAACAACATATATACAAAATGTATGTTTATATATGGTTTGTAATATATTTATTTTTTAAAATACATGTCTATCTTTCATATTTGCTTATATAATAACGTGTGTTTTTAGGATGGTCCAGAAATGTTTTACACATATGTGTATAGCATAGACATTAATATATGATGTTAATGTAGTAAATCGTAAATTTGTTTATAATGAATTTCATATGTTTTAAAATATTTCCTATATAAAAATTTATTTTTGTATGAGTGATCTTAAACTTTTCAACAGTAGTGGAGCGCTGGTTTTACAATTAATGGTAGAAACTGGGACACACAATATGACGGTTTTAGTATCGTAAATCAGCAACGTCACCATCTGGTCTTTATGTAAAATATTTGCTGAACCGACTGAAAATGGACAGTTTGAAAAGGTATGAAACAATGTTCATGGTCTTATTCATGCCCGATTTTATCGCTGCTCTGTAATATATTATTGAACCGTGAGTGTTTGTAAGATGGCCAATGAACTCTATATTTAATCATGTGACGGATCTATAAGAGCACAATGAATCAAATTAAAACCAGTTTCCAGCATTACTCGTCTCCCTACAGAGTGTAAGAACATGAGGAGACAAAAAAGGGAGAAAAACAACAGAGTTATTTCAGATCCTCCTTTGAGCAGCTGCAGAATCAGTTCAGTCACTGTGACTCTGACTGACAGAGGTTTTTGTACGACTCTTTATCACTGTGTGAACACACAACTACTAGGACAGTGGACACTCTGACAGTAATAATGTCCAGCATCTTCAGTCTGGACTCCACTGATGGTCAGAGTGAAATCACTGTTAGATCCACTGCCACTGAATCTAGATGGAGTTCCTGACTGGAGTGTGCTTGCCCAATAAATCAGGAGTTTAGGAGCTTCTCCAGGTTTCTGTAGGTACCAAGCTAAATAATGTCCATAAGAACTAAGGTAATACACATCTCTGCTGGTTTTACAGTTGATTTTGACTGTTTCTCCTGGTTGAGCTGCTGTCATTGAGGGACTCTGAGTGACGGTGATCTGTCCTCTACACTCTGAAACACACAAGAAGAAGAAAATCAACTCAAAACTTTGACAATATACTTGAAGAAATGAATTCATATCAAACTTGTGCTCCACAAACCTTGAGCAAACGCTGTGAGAGTCCAGATGAAGATGATGATGAAGGTCATGTTGATGAAGATTGTTGTGTGTGTCAGTGATGAAGTGTTAAACTCACAGCACTATAAACACTCTCAGAGCACTGAAGCATCTGATCAATATGCAAACACACTCCAGATCATTTACATGAAGACAGTCGCTCATTAACAGACACAAAATACAATTACTGAAAAACAATAAAATGTATCTTTCATAATATTGTTTCTTCTAATAGACAATTTGTTATAAATCGTATCAGATCGTTCACTACTAAATTAATCTAGAAGACAAATATTAGTATATTATCCTGACTCTTCTGTGAGACTTTGATAATATTTTTGACTGTAGTTGGAAAGAAACATGACAGGAAAACAGGTTTTTAACAGACATGAGGATCATCACATATGTGTCTCTGGCAATCACTGAATCAGCTGAATTTGATTGAGTCGTATCACATGATATAAACCATTATCACGCTTCATAAATCTTTATTAAATAAATGTAAATAAAAATGGTGATATGAATATGTTGTTTTTTGATGGTAAACAGCGCTTGCTGGGTATCTGGTATTTAATTTTTGTATTAATTTTTAAATCATTGTTAATTCTTTCATTCATTGATCTTACTATAATTTTTATTCATTATCATCTGCTTTGAAAAATTGAGGAATGTGTTTATATGATGCTGTTAATATCCACATTATGAGGGATGGACATAATAAATCAATACAATGATGCAGTTTAGAAAGAATGAGGATAAATCATAAATGCATAAAAATACTGATGAAGCTCAACAAAACTGATGTTTATTATAAGCTCATACTGTTTCTTCGCTGTTGTGTGAGTGATTGTTTGAGCAGCTGCAGAATCAGTTCAGTCACTGTGACTCTGACTGACAGAGGTTTTTGTACGACTCTTCATCACTGTGTGAATGTACGATCACCCACACAGTTCCAATTAGAATCTGTTCTGCAATGAAAAGCCTTACAGTAATAATCTCCAGCATCTTCAGTCTGGACTCCACTGATGGTCAGAGTGAAATCAGTCTTAGATCCACTGCCACTGAATCTAGATGGAGTTCCTGACTGACGGCTGCTGGTCCAGGAAATCATGGATTTAGGAGCTTCTCCAGGTTTCTGTTAGTAGCAGGCTAAATTTTGTTTTCCCCTTTCAACATTATAATATACAGGATTGCTGTTTTTACAGTTGATTTTAACTGTTTCTCCTGGTTGAGCTGCTGTCATTGAGGGACTCTGAGTGACGGTGATCTGTCCTCTACACTCTGAAACACACAACAAGAAGAAAATCAACTCAAAACTTTGACAATATACTTGAAGAAATGAATTCATATCAAACTTGTGCTCCACAAACCTTGAGCAAACGCTGTGAGAGTCCAGATGAAGATGATGATGAAGGTCATGTTGATGAAGATTGTTGTGTGTGTCAGTGATGAAGTGTTAAACTCACAGCACTATAAACACTCTCAGAGCACTGAAGCATCTGATCAATATGCAAATGAACCGATCCTGTATTTAAATGAGCTTCTAAATGAACATTTTGTCCTGTCAGTCATTGTATCTGCTCATCACACTGTTTAATCTTTGTTTTGTACAGTTATTTTGACTGGTGTTTTATCATCTGATGGTTTATTACAGGATTGGACTATGATTATGGATGTATTAATGACTAAATATTTTGATTATTCAAGATTTTTGTATATGAATTAAGCACATGTATTTCAGCTCACTTGGTTTGAGCGACCTTAAGAAACTTCACTATAGACAGCAGCGATGCATACTGGCTATTATGGTGCATTGTGGGAATGTTTTTTACAAGAGCATTATGTAATCCCTGAGTAGTGCACAGACTTAGTAAACTTAGGAGCTGATTGAGACACACTCTTACTGACTGACACTCACATTTGTGAACATTTTCATGCACGAATCATGGTTTATCAGTAAGTGTGAAATTAAAAAATAGCATAAAATTTACAATAAATTCAAACCACATGAAAAAAGACTCCTGATGGCTGAAATGTGTAAAGATTAAATGTTTAAGTAAACAGAGATAAATATCTATTTAAAATTCTACAATGCCATTAGCATTACAATTTAGTCCCATGAACATGCTTTTGCCTTTCGTGCCTCTTGATTTGTCTTTTGCACTGACTTTTATGATGTGAAATTTTGAAAATGAAGGTTGACATGACAAAGAAGTAAAATCTAAACTAAAAACTGTAATATTGTAAAATGTTATTACAGTTTAAAATAACAGTTTTCTGTTGAAATATACAATTCAACTAAACTGAATTTTCAGCATCATTACTCCAGTCTTCAGTGTCACATGATCCTTCAGAAATCATTCTAATATGCTGATTTGCTGCTCAAGATGCATTTCTGATTATCAATGTTGAAAACAGTTGTGCTGCTTTAAATGTTTGTGGAATTTATTTTTCAGGATTCTCTGATGAACAGAAAGTTCAAAAGAATAGCATTTATTTGAAATAGAAATTGTTTGTAACATTATAAATGTTTCTGAAAAATTTTAATGCGTTTTTTTTGCTGAATTAAATATTACTTTCTTTCAAAAAAAGACAAAAAATATCTTAATGCCAATACATAAGCATAATATACAATATATATTGCTCTATATTATAAGTGATATTCTCATATGTTATCTATAAAGTGATGCATAATTTTCACATTCGTACATTTTCTGGGTAGATGAAGGTATACATGTATAACATATTAAATCCACAACAAAAGCTCTTTATGTCCATATGTTAATTATCTATGTAATAATATGTGAACATCTGCAGATTTATTAAAACAACATATATACAAAATGTATGTTTATATATGGTTTGTAATATATTTATTTTTTAAAATACATGTCTATCTTTCATATTTGCTTATATAATAACGTGTGTTTTTAGGATGGTCCAGAAATGTTTTACACATATGTGTATAGCATAGACATTAATATATGATGTTAATGTAGTAAATCGTAAATTTGTTTATAATGAATTTCATATGTTTTAAAATATTTCCTATATAAAAATTTATTTTTGTATGAGTGATCTTAAACTTTTCAACAGTAGTGGAGCGCTGGTTTTACAATTAATGGTAGAAACTGGGACACACAATATGACGGTTTTAGTATCGTAAATCAGCAACGTCACCATCTGGTCTTTATGTAAAATATTTGCTGAACCGACTGAAAATGGACAGTTTGAAAAGGTATGAAACAATGTTCATGGTCTTATTCATGCCCGATTTTATCGCTGCTCTGTAATATATTATTGAACCGTGAGTGTTTGTAAGATGGCCAATGAACTCTATATTTAATCATGTGACGGATCTATAAGAGCACAATGAATCAAATTAAAACCAGTTTCCAGCATTACTCGTCTCCCTACAGAGTGTAAGAACATGAGGAGACAAAAAAGGGAGAAAAACAACAGAGTTATTTCAGATCCTCCTTTGAGCAGCTGCAGAATCAGTTCAGTCACTGTGACTCTGACTGACAGAGGTTTTTGTACGACTCTTTATCACTGTGTGAACACACAACTACTAGGACAGTGGACACTCTGACAGTAATAATGTCCAGCATCTTCAGTCTGGACTCCACTGATGGTCAGAGTGAAATCACTGTTAGATCCACTGCCACTGAATCTAGATGGAGTTCCTGACTGGAGTGTGCTTGCCCAATAAATCAGGAGTTTAGGAGCTTCTCCAGGTTTCTGTAGGTACCAAGCTAAATAATGTCCATAAGAACTAAGGTAATACACATCTCTGCTGGTTTTACAGTTGATTTTGACTGTTTCTCCTGGTTGAGCTGCTGTCATTGAGGGACTCTGAGTGACGGTGATCTGTCCTCTACACTCTGAAACACACAAGAAGAAGAAAATCAACTCAAAACTTTGACAATATACTTGAAGAAATGAATTCATATCAAACTTGTGCTCCACAAACCTTGAGCAAACGCTGTGAGAGTCCAGATGAAGATGATGATGAAGGTCATGTTGATGAAGATTGTTGTGTGTGTCAGTGATGAAGTGTTAAACTCACAGCACTATAAACACTCTCAGAGCACTGAAGCATCTGATCAATATGCAAACACACTCCAGATCATTTACATGAAGACAGTCGCTCATTAACAGACACAAAATACAATTACTGAAAAACAATAAAATGTATCTTTCATAATATTGTTTCTTCTAATAGACAATTTGTTATAAATCGTATCAGATCGTTCACTACTAAATTAATCTAGAAGACAAATATTAGTATATTATCCTGACTCTTCTGTGAGACTTTGATAATATTTTTGACTGTAGTTGGAAAGAAACATGACAGGAAAACAGGTTTTTAACAGACATGAGGATCATCACATATGTGTCTCTGGCAATCACTGAATCAGCTGAATTTGATTGAGTCGTATCACATGATATAAACCATTATCACGCTTCATAAATCTTTATTAAATAAATGTAAATAAAAATGGTGATATGAATATGTTGTTTTTTGATGGTAAACAGCGCTTGCTGGGTATCTGGTATTTAATTTTTGTATTAATTTTTAAATCATTGTTAATTCTTTCATTCATTGATCTTACTATAATTTTTATTCATTATCATCTGCTTTGAAAAATTGAGGAATGTGTTTATATGATGCTGTTAATATCCACATTATGAGGGATGGACATAATAAATCAATACAATGATGCAGTTTAGAAAGAATGAGGATAAATCATAAATGCATAAAAATACTGATGAAGCTCAACAAAACTGATGTTTATTATAAGCTCATACTGTTTCTTCGCTGTTGTGTGAGTGATTGTTTGAGCAGCTGCAGAATCAGTTCAGTCACTGTGACTCTGACTGACAGAGGTTTTTGTACGACTCTTCATCACTGTGTGAATGTACGATCACCCACACAGTTCCAATTAGAATCTGTTCTGCAATGAAAAGCCTTACAGTAATAATGTCCAGCATCTTCAGTCTGGACTCCACTGATGGTCAGAGTGAAATCAGTCTTAGATCCACTGCCACTGAATCTAGATGGAGTTCCTGACTGACGGCTGCTGGTCCAGGAAATCATGGATTTAGGAGCTTCTCCAGGTTTCTGTTAGTAGCAGGCTAAATTTTGTTTTCCCCTTTCAACATTATAATATACAGGATTGCTGTTTTTACAGTTGATTTTAACTGTTTCTCCTGGTTGAGCTGCTGTCATTGAGGGACTCTGAGTGACGGTGATCTGTCCTCTACACTCTGAAACACACAACAAGATAATCAACTCAAAACTTTGACAAGTTGATTTTGACACTGAAGCATCTGATCAATATGCAAACACACTCCAGATCATTTATCTGAAGACATACGCTCATTAATAGACAAAATACACTTACTGAAATTAGAAAAGCTTAATCTTTTTCACAATATTAATGATCTTCTAATAACAAATTTGTTATAAATTATATCAGATCATTCACTTTTGAATGCATATTCAACATCAATTTATATTAACCTGACTGTCTCCTGTGAGACTGAGAATATTTTTGACTGTAGTTGGATAGAAACATGACTGTTAATTCCTGAATTTTATACCAAATTCATGGATGTTCCTGCAGGTTTTTAACAGACATGAGGATCATCACACACGTGTCTCTGTCAATCACTGAATCAACTGAGTTGTGTTTTGAGTCTCGTCACATATTCATTTTTACAGTGCTTTAGTAATAATGCAGACTGCATAAAGCAGATGAAGTAAATGAAGGTAATTTGTGCTGTGAGTGGATGTGTTTGTTGGAGACTCAGTTGATGTGTGTTTGTGCAGTTAGTGAAGTGTTCAGGAGGTTTTTGTTCAGCTGCTCTATTAGTTTGTATCACTGTGGGTCACTTTCGGCAGCGGCACCAAACTGGATGTTGGCAGTAAATCATCATTTAATATTATTAATACAACAACTGACTGTTAAACACTTTCTTGCTCTATAGAAAGGATGCACTTTTACTCTTATGTATATATTTTAATTTTATTTTTAGTTCACATTAATTGCTTGGCAGTCAATGTTGTAAAGATGGTTTTCATTGTGATGGCATCTTTGCTTTCATCCAGTGAACTATAATTATTTTTGTTATTTCTTAATAACTTGATTTTATGAGTTATTTTTTCCCCCTCACTGATAATTAAATTCTAAATGTTGAAAAGGTGCACTGAAATCAAATGTACATTAGTTTGTCATTTTGGCACCACTTTGATTTTATTTGACTTAAAGTATTAAAGTATTAAAATAACATAAGACAGTAAAATGTAAGACAGTAATTAAACTTAAATGTTCAGACTAGTGTGTTGATTTTTAAGTAAAGCCTGCAGATATTTTCAAACTGGAAATGATGGTGGGTTAATTGTATTTTAGTTAATATTTGACAAGTAAATAATTTATAATAGACATGCCAGTCAAGTTATATTTTCTATTTTTTTAAAACAAACTTTTGTTCCTAGTTTTTTCATGCTGCCATCAAAAATTGCAATAAATTCCAGCAGTTAATATGTTTATTCATATCTGGTCTTTGATGCTTTTAATAAAAGTGACTAACACTGAAACTGATGATGAAAATGTCTCTTCAAATGATTTGCTGATCACTGTCTTTGTAAAAATTCATTAAGGAGACTTGCAGTTTAATGTTGTTAAAACGGCCAAGAAAAGCTAACATTGTATCAATTTTTCATGCATTTTTTAAATCTTGAAAGGTGAGAAACATTTTTTTTCGTTACTGTGTTGACTATCGTGTGTTTGTCAGGTGTCACTCGTCCTAAATTGAGCGTCCTGCCGCCCTCCAGTGCAGAGATCTCCTCAAAGAAGACAGCGACACTGGTGTGTGTGGCCAACAAGGGCTTCCCGTCAGACTGGAGCCTGAGCTGGAAGGTGGACGGGAGCAGCAGGTCTCAGGAGAGCAGCGCTGGGCTCCTGGAGAAGGACGGTCTGTACAGCTGGAGCAGCAGCCTGACTCTCTCTGAGCAGGAGTGGATGGAGAGCGTCTCAGTGAGCTGTGAGGCCACACGGAGCGGCCAGCCTGCGCTCACTGGACACGTGACCAGACATCAGTGTTCAGAGTAGATCTGCTGCTCTTCTCACTCATGTCTCACATGGAGACTAACAGCACATGAGCGACTCCTTCATTCTCCACATCCAGCTTCAGTCGCTCTCATGTGCATCTGCTCTGCTTTGTGTGTTTCATACAAGACTATATGTGTGCTTTATCATTCAGTCATGAGTTTATTATAATTCAGTCAATGAATAGAATAAAATAAAATAGTGTCTTTGAGTCCTTTTGTGTCATTTTTTTTTTTTTTTATGATACATTTATATGTGAACTTCACTCAGTGGACCATGAAAACACCTGCAGATTCATGATAAAACAAGAACATGCAGCCAAATTTTGAACCTCACAGATATAGTGTTAGATCATTTTAATAAGATAAAAAGTGTTTAATTAACACATTTAGCAAGTGGGAAACTCAGTGAATGCTTTAGTTTATGTTTATTTATGAATTTATATTTGAATTAATAGCCTTAAAGTCTTCACTGTTGAGTGAGTGATAGTGTTTGAGCAGCTGCAGAATCAGTTCAGTCACTGTGACTCTGACTGACGGAGGTTTTTGTACGACTCTTTATCACTGTGTGAACACACCACCACTGTGTTCACTCTCACAGTAATAATGTCCAGCATCTTCAGTCTGGACTCCACTGATGGTCAGAGTGAAATCACTTGCAGATGAACTTGTGCCACTGAATCTAGATGGAGTTCCACTGTAACGCTCTGTTACTTGATATATGAGGAGTTTAGGAGCTTCTCCAGGTTTTTGTAAGTACCAGCTTAAATAGTAAGTATATGAAGTAGTTATAAATACAAACCCCCATGCAACATAGTGAACATCACTGCTGGTTTTACAGTTGATTTTGACAGTTTCTCCTGGTTGAGCTGCTGTCATTGAGGGGCTCTGAGTGACGGTGATCTGTCCTCTACACTCTGAAACACAACAAGAAAATCTAATAAAAAAATTGATAATATACTTGAAGAGATTAATTCTTATCAAACTTGTGCTCCACAAACCTTGAGCAAACGCTGTGAGAGTCCAGATGAAGATGATGATGAAGGTCATGTTGATGAAGATTGTTGTGTGTGTCAGTGATGAAGTGTTAAACTCACAGCACTATAAACACTCTCAGATCACTGAAGCATCTGATCAATATGCAAACACACTCCAGATCATTTACCTGGAGACAGCAGATACGCCATTTTGGCATTTAGTATCTTTACTATAACAAATTTATTTTCTTTTTTCCCTCCATTTTCTGAATCAAGCACTCATGATTTACTGAATTTTATTTAATTATTCATTTCAGGTCGAGCTTCTCCTTCCAAACACATTTTTATGATCAGTTTCGTTGAGACTTTGATGCTGAGAGCATTTAATACCTGTATTACAGATTTGATATCATCCATGATACTGTATAAAAAGTCAAAGGTCATCCAATAGGGAATCACCATCTAAATCTTGCTAAAGATTTCATTGTAAAGCAGGTAAATAGAATTTGTGTAAAAGTGAGGAAAGTATTTTATAAAACATTATTTATAACATTATTATAAAACATATGAGTTTAGTCTTCATGCAAGTATTAAGAACTAAAGAAGAACATTTTGTGATGCTTTTTATAATAATCCACCACTAATATTGAGTCTCATATCAGTGTGTGTGAGTGTCGTTGTCTCTTTCTCTGCTGGAGTTTGTGTTCATTTGAGTGTGACGGAGGTTTTTGTACGACGCTTTCACTAGAATGAAGCACTGTGGTACACTTTTGGTGGAGGAACTAAACTGACGATCGGTAAGTCTCTTTAATTCTATTTTGAAAAGTGTTTATTTTATTTTTTTAAATTAGTTAAGCAGGAATTTATCAACATGATTTTAAAATAAAAAATGATAAAGTGTTAAAAATTATGAATTGCAATATTTCAGGGTGAATTTAAGTTTCATCATTTAATTAATTTATCTACTATTTTACAAATACATTTTTATGTTCTGTGACATTTCATGACATTTATTGGCATTTTTGAATAATTTTATGATTATATAATTTTGAATGATTATAGTGATATAGATAAAAGTTTAATGTTATGGACAAATTTTAATTTTTAGGCGTCATTATCAGAGAAAGAGAAAAAAATGAATAATTTACCATTTGAGCTTATATTTATTAATATGTATGATTGTGAGTCTTATGATATCTTCAAAATACAATATTTAAATTTGTTTTCTAAATATATAAATCAGCAATTTTCATGTTGACAATGTTTTTTTATAAATCAGCTTGAGATTAAATTGTACCTTATTCAGAAAAGATCACATTACTGTAAGATTTGCTGTATATCATGTCTGATTTAGAAAATGGATTTATATTTATAAGTACATGATACATTGAATAGTGAATATTGTTTTAGCTAAGAATATCGTCATACTTAATTCATGATATCTGTGTTATATGAATGACAGCAGTGATGTGGAATTACAGTAAAGATGAGCTGATTGTGATTTTGACTGCATTATCACGTCTGCTCCAGTGAAGATTGTAGCTGCAGATGTGAATAATTGAGTTTTGTGTGTGTTTGTGTGTTTCAGCTGGTCCCGCAGTGAAGCCCTCCGTGTCTCTGCTGCCGCCCTCTTCTCTGCAGATCTCTGGAGACTCAGCCGCACTGCTCTGCCTGCTCAGCTCTTACTCTCCACAGGGGGCGCAGGTGAGCTGGACGCTGGACGGGTCAGAGGTCACCGAGGGGGTTCAGACCAGCGCAGAGAGCGAGCGGGACGGACGCTACAGCCGCAGCAGCGTCCTGAGCCTCAGCAAAGCACGCTGGGAAGGTGCAGATCGCTTCGTCTGCAGAGTAAAACACAACGGAGCTGATCAAGAGGCCTCGTTCCTCAAGAGCTCCGTGCTGATGTTTCTCCAGTGAAGAGCAGCAGGATTCACAGCAGTCACGTGATTTACAGCTCAATACTGAAACAGTCTTTCAATGTGCTGCCATTGATGTTCATTCAATAAAGCTTCTGAACGCCTTACATTTGTGTTTGACTGCATCATTGATCAGTGTGTCGTTCCTTCACTAAAGTTTGAGCTGCTGTTGATGATTGTAATAGTTGAGAACAGCTGCATTTAGCAGTAAATGTGAACTGAAGCTCTTGGGGTTTGAACATGGTCACTGGAGACGGAGCTGCTCTATTCTGAGACGATCAGAATCACTAAAGCTGCCAATGCAAATCTGATTTTCACCTCAAACTCACAGTTTCACTGTTTGATTGGTTCAACGCTCTGAACTGGAACAGTTTCACTTCTGCTCATGGAGTGATGAGACAGTTATGGAGTTTGAGTGTTAGTTTCATAAGGCAAGTTTATCATGATTGTAGTAGAATCTACAAAAACAAAATTCAAAAACTACATTACTAGAAAAAATTTGTTTTTTTGATTTGACATCAATTTGGTTTAGAATCAGAGCTTATCTGAATGATACACATCTGTCATAGAACAAATTACAATCTAATAGAGCTGATTTCACTCCTAACTCAGTTTTGACCACATGTGTGGTTCCTGTGTTTGGTCTCTGTGTGTCAGTAGTGAGTGATAGTGTTTGAGCAGCTGCAGAATCAGTTCAGTCACTGTGACTCTGACTGACGGAGGTTTTTGTACGACTCTTTATCACTGTGTGACTACTGGACCACTGTGTAAACTCTGACAGTAATAATGTCCAACATCTTCAGTCTGGACTCCACTGATGGTCAGAGTGAAATCACTGTTAGATCCACTGCCACTGAATCTAGATGGAGTTCCTGACTGGAGGGTGTTTGCATAATAAATCAGACCTTTAGGAGCTTCTCCAGGTTTCTGTAAGTACCAGCTGGTATAATGACGCTGTGAACTATCTATGACAACATCACTGCTGGTTTTACAGTTGATTTTGACTGTTTCTCCTGGTTGAGCTGCTGTCATTGAGGGACTCTGAGTGACGGTGATCTGTCCTCTACACTCTGAAACACACAACAAGAAGAAAATCAACTCAGATCTTTGACAATATACTTGAAGAAATGAATTCGTATCAAACTTGTGCTCCACAAACCTTGAGCAAATGCTGTGAGAGTCCAGATGAAGATGATGATGAAGGTCATGTTGATGAAGATTGTTGTGTGTGTCAGTGATGAAGTGTTAAACTCACAGCACTATAAACACTCTCAGAGCACTGAAGCATCTGATCAATATGCAAACACACTCCAGATCATTTACATGAAGGCAGCAGTTTTGTCATTTAGTATCTTTGCCAATAAATTCCATTTACAGTTTTCAGAAATGCTCATGGTTTACTGCATGTTATTTTAGGTAAAGCTTTCCCTCCAGTCACTGTTTTAATGATCAGTTTCATTCAGATTATGATGCTCTGAGAGCAATTAATATCTGTGTTACTGATTTGGTCTCATCCATAACCAGTATAGATCAAAGCTCATCCAATAGAGAATGACTAAAAGTGATGAAAGTATTTTGGGACTGATTATGAAAGAAATTATTTCAGTCTTATAACAAGTATTTGTTTTTTGAAGATAAACATATTGTGCTGCTTTTTATAATAATCCATGTCTAATGTTGAGTCTCATATCAGTGTGTTTGAGTCGTTCTCTCTTTCTCTGCTGAAGTTTGTGTTCATTTGAGTGTGACGGAGGTTTTTGTACGACACTTTATCACTGTGTGAACACATTTTTACTGTTGATGACATGTAAACTCTGGCAATAATAATGTCCAGCATCTTCAGTCTGGACTCCACTGATGGTCAGAGTGAAATCTCTCCCAGATGATCTACTGCCGCTGAATCTAGAAGGAGTTCCTGGCTGGAGGGTGTTTGTTGCATAAATCAGGAATTTAGGTGCTTCTCCAGGTTTCTTTAGGTACCAGTTAAGAAAATGATTTCCATTATTACAGCAGTCGGGATCACTGTTAAAATTACAGTTTGAAGTGACCGATTGTCCAGTTTGAGTGAGAAGCTCTGATGGAGTTTGAGTCACTGGCACCTGCCCAATAGATTCTGTCAAAATGAGAAAGATTAGAAATCACAGACACTTTTTCAACCATATGTCTTCTCAACACACATAAAAAAAAATACTAAACTTTACAGACACAAACCTCGACATAATGCTGCCAGCATCCAGATCAATATGGTGATGAAAGTCATTTTTGTTGATTGTAGTTTCAATAGTGAAAAGCAGTTGTTGATCATGTTTCATGTTTGACAGAGTTATAAACACATGAAGAGCACTGAAGTGCTCCATAACTGTCCATATGAAATGCACAGACTCAATAACAATGAACAAAGAACTAAGTAAACTACTACATCACTTGTGATGTCTAACTACTTGTAATGATCAGTGTTGGACATGTTACTTTAAAAAAGTAATTAGTTATAGTTACTGGTTACTTCTCACAAATAGTAACTGGGTTAGTAACTGAGTTACATCATTATAAAAAGTAACTAATTACCAGGAAAAGTAACTATTGTGTTACCTTTAATTTTTTTTTTTTTAAATATGTCAAATAACTTGGAAGCCCCCAATATTAAGTATGTTAAATGAATTAAATTTAAATTAAATTAATGAAAATTTTAGTTTACTCACCAGATATATAAAGCTTAATGGCACGTTTCTTTTAAATATCTGAATGTACACTTAGCATCAGTCAGTTAAGCATTATAATACTGTATGACATTATGATAATTTAGCATTAAACTTTTGTAACTAGAACTTTAATAATTAGAATAACCATAACCATAACCATAACTAATTCCGGTGTGAGAGAGGAAAGTTCTTATGTAGTTATGAGTAAGTAACTTAGGCTGTCAAGGCTATTTTATTCACTTTAAACATCGGGTGGAGTGATTCTTTCTTTTTAATACAGATTATGCTGAAACATTTATCAAGTCATGACAAAAAATGATGAGATCCAATGTATTTCTCTGTGAGTGATTATAAGGTTGCCAAGCTTAGTCTGTTTAATACCATAGCTTGTCACCCACTACAACTAACACGGCGATGTGCCTGTCTGTAACCTGATTAGCCTAATATTGTAGACCTACCGATGTGTTGGGTTTTGCTCACTATGATAAGTGGCAGATCAGTGGGCTTGCTGCAGTTGAATATCTACCTGTAAATTAAGAGGAGACGAAACCTAAAATGCTATGTGGAGGATGCAAAATAATTCAATAATTATAATATGACCCTGTGGTGAACCTATGAACCGAACTCGGTCTCCATGCTATGTACACATGCTGCGTACACATATCTATTCTTACAAGTACAATTTTGGCTGTATTATTTTTGTCCTCTTCAGAAATTGCTCTTGACAAATTTTGTTTATTGGTCCCCCCTACTGTTAGATGAAATTTACGCTCTTGGCTACTGGGTTCATGAATATTAATCATGTTGTCTGCGTTCGCTTGAACTGATTTGCTGAAATCAAAACAGGGATGATAATAGGTGAGCGCCAGCCAATGAGATTGCCGTTTGCGCATTAGTTCCGCCTACTACCGGAGAAACTGGCAGTTCTTAAAAGCTGAGGAATTCCAAAGGAACTCTTTCATTTTAACAGAAAAATACAGAAAAGAATGGATGGTATACAAGACTCTCTCGCTCTGTATTTCTCTTTGCATGAGTGTGAGACAAAGTGACAGCTAATCGTGTACCTTCACACTAGAGTTTACGGTTCGTCAAATACAGGTATGTGCTCCTCAAGGGCCCCATGTACGTCTGGCCCAGAGCTTTCCGGGAATAGAGACATTGATGGACATTTTTGTCTAGTTGCTGCTTTCAACGAATGCTTTGACTACTATGATTATTTTGAGTGATGGATTCATTTAGGTGATTTTATTTCAGATGCATGTGTGACAATGTTGTTTCACATCCTCCTTTGAGCAGCTGCAGTATCAGTTCAGTCACTGTGACTCTGACTGACGGAGGTTTTTGTACGTCTCTTTATCACTGTGTGAACACATTTTTCCTATTGATTTCATGTAAACTCTGACAGTAATAATGTCCAGCATCTTCAGTCTGGACTCCACTGATGGTCAGAGTAAAGTCACTTCTAATTCAACTGCCACTGAATCTAGATGGAGTTCCTGACTGGACTGTGTCGGCATAATAAATCAGGAGTTTAGGAGCTTCTCCAGGTTTCTGTAAGTACCAGGCTAAATGATCATTAATCAAATAATCCCTGAACACATCTCTGCTGGTTCTACAGTTGATTTTGACTGTTTCTCCTGGTTGAGCTGCTGTCATTGAGGGACTCTGAGTGACGGTGATCTGTCCTCTACACTCTGAAACACACAACAAGAAGAAAATCAGCAGACATTAATGATCTTTGCCAAAACAAGTAGATATAATGTATTAAATGCAGTAAAAGTGAGTCTGACCGTTGAGGAGCAGCAGCAGAGAGCAGATGATCAGAGCGAGTGTCGTCATCTTTACTGGGAATGAGTGAGAACTGAAGGACAGTGATGTTGATTTACAGTCTGACTGTTAAAGGACTGAAATTAGTGAATTTACCACAGAGAGAAAAAAAAAAAGACAACAAACAGTAATCAAGACTCAAGACACAAACACATTCAACAGCCTGACAACAGCACTGTAGATTAATGTACAAACACAAAACAGCATATGACACCAGTATTGTTAGTTTTGATTTTATTTTATTTCTTTCTGATTCTGAGCATAGTTGAGACAAACCCATCGGTCACAGGACAGATCACAGTCTAACAGAACCGATTTCACTCCTGTAATATTCACGTAAGCACTGAATATTTGCGACACTAATTTACGACTACAGCAAGAGATTGGCAGTGATTGTTAACATGGAATATGGCTGCAGACGGTGGTTTAAAGCTTTAAGTTGTTTGGTACTCCCTGTCTGTCTCCTTATTTAAGACTGCACGCCCTGTGCAACAACTGCAACTAAACGCAGAACAAGACAACTCCTAACTCAGTTTTGAGCACATGTGTAGTTCTTGTGTTTGGTCTCTGTGTGTCAGTAGTGAGTGATAGTGTTTGAGCAGCTGCAGAATCAGTTCAGTCACTGTGACTCTGACTGACAGAGGTTTTTGTACGACTCTTTATCACTGTGTGAACACATGATCACCCTCACAATAACCATCAGAATCTGTTCTGCAGTGAAAACTCTGACAGTAATAATGTCCAGCATCTTCAGTCTGGACTCCACTGATGGTCAGAGTGAAATCACTGTTAGATCCACTGCCACTGAATCTAGATGGAGTTCCTGACTGAGCGGCTGCTTGCATAATAAATCAGGAGTTTAGGAGCTTCTCCAGGTTTCTGTAGGTACCAAGCTAAATAATGTCCATAAGAACTATAATAATACACATCTCTGCTGGTTTTACAGTTGATTTTGACTGTTTCTCCTGGTTGAGCTGCTGTCATTGAGGGACTCTGAGTGACGGTGATCTGTCCTCTACACTCTGAAACACACAACAAGAAGAAAATCAACTCAAAACTTGACAATATACTTGAAGAAATGAATTCATATCAAACTTGTGCTCCACAAACCTTGAGCAAACGCTGTGAGAGTCCAGATGAAGATGATGATGAAGGTCATGTTGATGAAGATTGTTGTGTGTGTCAGTGATGAAGTGTTAAACTCACAGCACTATAAACACTCTCAGAGCACTGAAGCATCTGATCAATATGCAAACACACTCCAGATCATTTACCTGAAGACAGTCGCTCATTAACAGACACAAAATACAGTTACTGAAATGACGAAAAGCTTAATCTTTTTTATAAAATTATATCTTCTAATAGCCAGGCTGTTGTACATCATATCAGATCATTCACTTCTGAATGTATATTCAGGACTAACTTTTGTATAATTTTCTGACTCTACTGTGAAACTGAGAATATTTTTGACTGTAGTTGGATAGAAACATGACTGTTAATTCCTAAATTTTATGCCAAATTCATGGATGTTCCTGCAGGTTTTTAACAGACATGAGGATCATCACACACGTGTCTCTGTCAATCACTGAATCAACTGAGTTTGATTGTGAGTCTCGCCACACATGATATAAAACATGTTCACTTTATAAATCTTCATAAAAGAAATGTAACACTTTACTTAAAGCTTTTATGTATATTGCATTATAAAAGTGGTTTTAATGGATTAATAATGCATTGTAATGCAGCTCACAATGCATTGTACAATTTAATGAATAATTGTAACCATAATTAATATATTATTACAATTATAAATACATTGTGACACGATGCATTTTAAATTCAGTTATAATTCATTTTGGCAAGATATAATGTAATAAAATGCAAATTGCAAATAATTATAATGCATTATATGCTTTAATAACCCTTTATAATGCATGATACAAAGGCTTTAAGTAAAGTGTTACCATAAATTTAAATAAATATGGTGATATGCATATTTTATTTTTATTGATGGTGAACAGCACCTGTTGGCTAATCTGATCTTTAATTTTCACATTCATTTTTATGTCATTGTTAATTCTTCCATTCATTGATCTTATTATAAATTGTTTTCATTATCATCTTATGAAAATAATAAATCAATTCACTTATTACATTGATTAAGCAGAACATTTTATGGTGCTGATCATGCAGTTAAGAAAGAAAAATGAGCATCGTAAATGCAGAAAATCAACAAGAAATACAGTATAGCAAAGAATAGAGACTATCCGCTAAAGGAAAGATCAAAAGTGACTAAATTTCCACATGAAGGACTGAAAATAACAGAAGATAAATTCAGAAAAATCATAATCAAAAATAAATAATGATGAAGCTCAACAAAACTGATGTTTATTATTAGATCATATTAATTTCTTTCTTCACTGTTGAGTGAGTGATAGTGTTAATATGTGAGATATTTACCATGTGAAAGCTCAATGAATATTTTTCATTTAATATCCATGAATATAATATATATGATATAATATATCATTAAAATGTATTGTTTAAGCAAAAAGATTTAAAAATATAAAATGTTAAAGTGAAAAAAATAAAATAAAATAAGTCCAATTTATTTAATCGTTTTATCGTTTATTTAAACTTGTCTGCTATCTTCCCAATACATATTTATATTTAGTGTTATTTCATTAGATTTTTCCATTTCAAGGCGTATTTCATATTGTTCTAAAAATGTTTTCATTTTACAATGATGATTTCAGATGTTATTATTCCTAACATTTCATTGATTTTTAATATATTGAGAATACTTTCTGGCATATTCAATTACATGTGAAAATACATATTTTTTTCAAAATTATCGGTAAATTTAACAATTAAGAGTTTTTAAAATGCATGACACAAATTTTAAAATGATATGGACAAAATAATTCACATTTTTTAGTCGTCATTCTCAATGAGAAAAATGAGAAAAAAATTTAATGATTTAGAATTTGAACGTACATTTATTAATATTTCTAATTGTGAGTCTCTTAATATTTTCAAAATACAATAATAACATTTCTTTTCCAAATACATAAATGATCAATTTGCATGTGGACAATTTTTTTAAACAGTTTGAGAATAAACTCTACCTTATTCAGAAAATCTGAAAATATATCACTGGAACTAGGAAAGATATGTGTTTTTTGTTTGATTTGACATAAAGTTGGCTTAGAATCAGAGCCTATTTAACTAATACACATCTATCACATGACAGATCAAAGTCTAATAGAGCTGATTTCACTCCTAATGCAGTTTTGACCACATGTGTAGTTCCTGTGTTTGGTCTCTGTGTGTCAGTAGTGAGTGATAGTGTTTGAGCAGCTGCAGAATCAGTTCAGTCACTGTGACTCTGACTGACGGAGGTTTTTGTACGACTCTTTATCACTGTGTGAACACATGATCACCCGCACAGCCACCATAAGAATTTGTTCTGCAGTGAAAACTCTGACAGTAATAATGTCCAGCATCTTCAGTCTGGACTCCACTGATGGTCAGAGTGAAATCACTGTTAGATCCACTGCCACTGAATCTAGATGGAGTTCCTGACTGGAGGGTGTTTGCATAATAAATCAGGAGTTTAGGAGCTTCTCTAGGTTTTTGTAAGTACCAGGCTAAAAGATTACCACCATGCACATCTCTGCTGGTTCTACAGTTGATTTTGACTGTTTCTCCTGGTTGAGCTGCTGTCATGAGGACTCTGAGTGACGGTGATCTGTCCTCTACACTCTGAAACACACAACAAGAAGAAAATCAACTCAAAACCTGGACAATATACTTGAAGAAATGAATTCATATCAAACTTGTGCTGCACAAACCTTGAGCAAACGCTGTGAGAGTCCAGATGAAGATGATGATGAAGGTCATGTTGATGAAGATTGTTGTGTGTGTCAGTGATGAAGTGTTAAACTCACAGCACTATAAACACTCTCAGAGCACTGAAGCATCTGATCAATATGCAAACACACTCCAGATCATTTACCTGAAGACAGTCGCTCATTAACAGACACAAAATACAATCAATGAAATTAGAAAAGCTTAATCTTTTTCATAATATTAATGATCTTCTAATAACAAATTTGTTATAAATTATATCAGATCATTCACTTCTGAATGCACATTCAACATTAAAAATAAATGTTTATAAATGTTTATAAATTTAAATAAAAATGGTGATATATGGTGATTTTATTTTTTTAATGGTGAACAGCACCTGTTGGGTAATCTGATCTTTAATTTTCACATTCATTTTTATGTCATTGTTAATTCTTCCATTCATTGATCTTATTATAAATTGTTTTCATTATCATCTTATGAAAATAATAAATCAATACACTTATTACATTGATGAAGCAGAACATTTTATGGTGCTGATCATGCAGTTTAGAAAGAAAAATGAGCATCATAAATGCTGAAAATCAACAAGAAATACAGTATAGCGAAGAATAGAAACTATCCACTAAAGGAAAGATCAAAAGTGACTAAATTTCCACATGAAGGACTGAAAATAACAGAAGATAAATTCAGAAAAATCATAATCAAAAATAAATAATGATGAAGCTCAACAAAACTGATGTTTATTATTAGATCATATTAATTTCTTTCTTCACTGTTGAGTGAGTGATTGTGTTAATAAGATATTTACCATGTGAAAGCTCAATGAATATTTTTCATTTAATATCTATGAATATCTGATGTTGTGTGAGTGATTGTTTGAGCAGCTGCAGAATCAGTTCAGTCACTGTGACTCTGACTGACAGAGGTTTTTGTACGACTCTTTATCACTGTGTGAACATAATCACTGGTGATGATATGAAAACTCTGACAGTAATAATGTGCAGTATCTTCAGTCTGGACTCCACTGATGGTCAGAGTGAAATCTGTCCCACCAGATTCTCCATTCCCACTGAATCGACTGAAACTCTCATCATAGAGATTTTTTACCAGGTAAATAATGAGTTTAGGAGTTTCACCAGGTTTCTGCTGATACCAAGCTAAACCATAGCCAAATATCCCAGCATCAGTTTTACACTCTATAGTGGCGTCTCATCCTTCAGAAACAGTCACAACTTCAGGTTGAGTCACAGTGATTCCTCTGGATGCTGCTGACAACATTATATGTGTTTCATCAAATTAAATCAACATTAAAGAGTCAAAAATGAGCAACTTTCACTTCTGTTACCTGAAATAAAAGCTGTCAGAATCCAGATGAAGCTGCTGAAGAGATTCATTGTGTTTGTTGGTTTTGTACCGTGGTAAACAGCAGTGTGTTATAAAGTGTTTGAGTCTGAACGCTATAAACACTCGGAGCGCTGAAGCATGTGCCGATGCAAAGTGACTCTCTGTGGAAAAACCCTCCTGGAGGAAAACAGACATGAAAATGCACATGCAGATGAAAACTGAGCCTTTAAATGTGTTTCAGTCTCATGATCCAGTTGAGTGTTTTCACTTCTTTTAGAAATCTGGAAATCTTTTCTTTTTCATTCTGTGTGAGTCTCTGGTTCAGACTACAGGCTTTCTGATGATTCAGTGACAGAATTGAATCATTCAGAGAAACAAGTTTGTCACTGTGAACTTCATGAGAGGGCAAAGGTCATCAAAGCTAATTAAAAACTATATTTAGAAACCCCGAATTAAGATGTGCAAAGAAAATGTGATCAATACAGAGTCTGATTATATTATCTATTTAGATTTAATTCCTAGTTTTCATACATCAAGAGACATTTAGAGATGATGAGGTGTTTTTGTAAAAGTCAGTTTAGTCCAATAATCCATGTCTGATGTTGAGAAGAGCTGATGTTGAGTCTCATATCAGTGTGTGTGAGTGTCGTTGTCTCTTTCTCTGCTGGAGTTTGTGTTCATTTGAGTGTGACGGAGGTTTTTGTACGACGCTTTCACTAGAATGAAGCACTGTGGTGCACTTTTGGTGGAGGAACTAAACTGACGATCGGTAAGTCTCTTTAATCACATAATTAAAATGTTTAGTTTTATTTTTTTTAGATTATTTAAGCAACAAGATTTAAAAATATAAAATATGTTAAAGTGAAAAAAAAAAAGCCCAAGTTATTTAAGGTGAATTTCACTGAAAAAAAATGAGCATCGTAAATGAAGAAAATCAACACGAAGTACAGTATAGCGAAGAATAGAAACTAGAAGATCAAAAGTGACTAAATTTCCACATGAAGGACTGAAAATAACAGAAGTATAATATGTGAGATATTTACCATGTGAAAGCTCAATGGATATTTTTCATTTAATATCCATGAATATAATATATATGATATAATATATCATTAAAATGTATTGTTTAAGCAAAAAGATTTAAAAATATAAAATGTTAAAGTGAAAAAAATAAAATAAAATAAGTCCAATTTTAGTTTTATCGTTTATTTAAACTTGTCTGCTATCTTCCCAATACATATTTATATTTAGTGTTATTTCATTAGATTTTTCCATTTCAAGGCATATTTCATATTGTTCTAAAAATGTTTTCATTTTACAATGATGATTTCAGATGTTATTATTCCAAAAATTTCATTGATTTTTAATATATTGAGAATATTTTCTGGCATATTCAATTACATCTGAAATACATATTTTTTTCAAAATTATCAGTAAATTTAACAATTAAGAGTTTTTAAAATGCATGACACAAATTTAAAAATGATATGGACAAAATAATTCTAATTTTTTAGTCGTCATTATCAATGAGAAAAATGAGAAAAAAATTTAATGATTCAGAATTTGAACGTACATTTATTAATATTTCTAATTGTGAGTCTCTTAATATTTTCAAAATACAATAATAACATTTCTTTTCCAAATACATAAATGATCAATTTGCATGTGGACAATTTTTTTTAAACAGTTTGAGAATAAACTCTACCTTATTCAGAAAATCTGAAAATATTATAAGATTTACCTTATATAATGTCTGCATTCGAGAACTGATTTATATTTAGATGTACATTGTACATAATAGTAGCGAATATTGATTTAACTGAGAACATTTTGAAACTTAATTCATGATGTTTGTGTTATATGAATGACAGCATTGATGTGGAATTACAGTAAAGATGAGCTGATTGTGATTTTGACTGCATTATCACGTCTGCTCCAGTGAAGATTGTAGCTGCAGATGTGAATAATTGAGTTTTGTGTGTGTTTGTGTGTTTCAGCTGGTCCCGCAGTGAAGCCCTCCGTGTCTCTGCTGCCGCCCTCTTCTCTGCAGATCTCTGGAGACTCAGCCGCACTGCTCTGCCTGCTCAGCTCTTACTCTCCACAGGGGGCGCAGGTGAGCTGGACGCTGGACGGGTCAGAGGTCACCGAGGGGGTTCAGACCAGCGCAGAGAGCGAGCAGGACGGACGCTACAGCCGCAGCAGCGTCCTGAGCCTCAGCAAAGCACGCTGGGAAGGTGCAGATCGCTTCGTCTGCAGAGTAAAACACAACGGAGCTGATCAAGAGGCCTCGTTCCTCAAGAGCTCCGAGTGCTGATGTTTCTCCAGTGAAGAGCAGCAGGATTCACAGCAGTCACGTGATTTACAGCTCAATACTGAAACAGTCTTTCAATGTGCTGCCATTGATGTTCATTCAATAAAGCTTCTGAACGCCTTACATTTGTGTTCGACTGCATCATTGATCAGTGTGTCGTTCCTTCACTAAAGTTTGAGCTGCTGTTGATGATTGTAATAGTTGAGAACAGCTGCATTTAGCAGTAAATGTGAACTGAAGCTCTTGGGGTTTGAACATGGTCACTGGAGACGGAGCTGCTCTATTCTGAGACGATCAGAATCACTAAAGCTGCCAATGCAAATCTGATTTTCACCTCAAACTCACAGTTTCACTGTTTGATTGGTTCAACGCTCTGAACTGGAACAGTTTCACTTCTGCTCATGGAGTGATGAGACAGTTATGGAGTTTGAGTGTTAGTTTCATAAGGCAAGTTTATTATGATTGCAATAGAATCTATAAAAACAAAACACAAAAACTATATCACTGGAACTAGGAAAGATATGTGTTTTTTGTTTGATTTGACATAAATTTGGCTTAGAATCAGAGCCTATTTAACTAATACACATCTATCACATGACAGATCACAGTCTAATAGAGCTGATTTCACTGTTTGAGCACATGTGTAGTTCCTGTGTTTGGTCTCTGTGTGTCAGTAGTGAGTGATAGTGTTTGAGCAGCTGCAGAATCAGTTCAGTCACTGTGACTCTGACTGACGGAGGTTTTTGTACGACTCTTTATCACTGTGTGAACACATTATCATACGCACAGTAACTAAAATAACTGTTTGTGCAATGGTAACTCTGACAGTAATAATGTCCAGCATCTTCAGTCTGGACTCCACTGATGGTCAGAGTGAAATCACTGTTAGATCCACTGCCACTGAATCTAGATGGAGTTCCTGACTCGAGATATTTTGCATAACGAATCAGGAGTTTAGGAGCTTTTCCAGGTTTCTGTAAGTACCAGAATAAACGATCATCCCCACTATATCTGTGCACATCTCTGCTGGTTTTACAGTTGATTTTGACTGTTTCTCCTGGTTGAGCTGCTGTCATTGAGGGACTCTGAGTGACGGTGATCTGTCCTCTACACTCTGAAACACACAACAAGAAGAAAATCAACTCAAAACTTTGACAATATACTTGAAGAAATGAATTCATATCAAACTTGTGCTCCACAAACCTTGAGCAAACGCTGTGAGAGTCCAGATGAAGATGATGATGAAGGTCATGTTGATGAAGATTGTTGTGTGTGTCAGTGATGAAGTGTTAAACTCACAGCACTATAAACACTCTCAGAGCACTGAAGCATCTGATCAATATGGAAACACACTCCAGATCATTTACATGAAGACAGTCGCTCATAATAGACAAAATACAGTTACTGAAATTAGAAAAGCTTAATCTTTTTCATAATATTAATAGTCTTCTAATAACAAATTTGTTATAAATTATATTAGATCATTCACTTCTGAATGCATATTCAATGCCAACTTCATTATATTATCCTGACTGTCTCCTGTGAGACTGAGAATATTTCTGACCAAAGCTGAATAGAAACATGATTGTTAATTCCTTATTTTATGACAAATCACACATGTGTCTATCAATCACTGAATTAACTGAGTTTAACTTGAGTCTTGTCACACATGATATTCATTTTTACAGTGCTTTAGTAATAACACAGACTGCATAAAGCAGATGCAGAAAATGAAGGTCATTTGTGCTGTGAGTGGATGTGTTTGTTGGACACTCAGTTGATGTGTGTTTGTGCAGTTAGTGAAGTGTTCAGGAGGTTTTTGTTCAGCTGCTCTATTAGTTTTTATCACTGTGGGTCACTTTCGGCAGCGGCACCAAACTGGATGTTGGCAGTAAATCATCATTTAATATTATTAATACAACAACTGACTGTTAAACACTTTCTTGCTCTATAGAAATGATGCTCTTTTCTGCTTATGTATGTATTTTATTTTTAGTTCACACTGAATGTTTGGCAGTCAACATTAAAGATGGTTTTCATTGTCATGCTCTAGTTTTTTATCCAGTGAATTATAAACATTTCTGTTATTTCTTAACATGATTTTATGAGTTTTTAGAGCTTCAGCACTTTTTTTCTCATTGATAATTAAAATTATAAATGCTAAAAGGTGGATTGAAATAAAATATATAGTAGTTTGTCATTTTTGCACCACTTTAATTTTATTTGAAAATTTAAGACAGTAATTAAACAGTAATTTTCACATTAGTGTGTTGATTTTTAAGTAATGCCTGCAGATATTTTCAAACTGGGAATGATATGGTTGCTCAATCGTATTTTTGTTAATATTTGAAAGGTTAATAATTTATAGTAGCCATGCCAAACAAAAGTTATATTTTTGATATTTTAAAACAAGCTTTTGCACATAATTTTGTCATGCTGCCACCAAAAATTGATATAAACTCCTGCAGTTTATTCTGTTTATTCACATCTGATCTTTGATGCTTTAAATAAGAGTGACTAACCTTGAAGTTGATCATGTAAATATATTTCACCAAATCTCTATTGTATTGCTGATCACAGGCCTTGTAAAAATTCATTAAGCTGACTTGCAGTTTAATGTATTACAGTTTAATCATTGTATTAATTGTTCATGCATTTTCTTCTGAACCTGAAAGGAGTGAAATGCTTTTTTTTTTTCACTGAGTTGACTATTGTGTGTTTGTCAGGCGTCACTCGTCCTAAATTGAGCGTCCTGCCGCCCTCCAGTGCAGAGATCTCCTCAAAGAAGACAGCGACACTGGTGTGTGTGGCCAACAAGGGCTTCCCGTCAGACTGGAGCCTGAGCTGGAAGGTGGACGGGAGCAGCAGGTCTCAGGAGAGCAGCGCTGGGCTCCTGGAGAAGGACGGTCTGTACAGCTGGAGCAGCAGCCTGACTCTCTCTGAGCAGGAGTGGATGGAGAGCGTCTCAGTGAGCTGTGAGGCCACACGGAGCGGCCAGCCTGCGCTCACTGGACACGTGACCAGACATCAGTGTTCAGAGTAGATCTGCTGCTCTTCTCACTCATGTCTCACATGGAGACTAACAGCACATGAGCGACTCCTTCATTCTCCACATCCAGCTTCAGTCGCTCTCATCTGCATCTGCTCCGCTTTGTGTGTTTCATACAAGACTATATGTGTGCTTTATGAGTCAGTCATAATTGTATTATGTAACACTCACTTTATGACAAAGACAAAAAAAAAGAAATGTCTGAGTACGGACCAGTCAAATCAGAAGAATAAATTTGTCTACAGAGAATAAGGATGTCACAACAATAATGAACCACTCACACAATGTGTGAAGTTTAACTGAATGTATTGTTTTCAATCAAAATATTAGATTTTGATTAGTGCATGACAGAAAATTTTAAATTAAAAAAAAAAAAAAGTACAATATGTAACTTTTCAACCAAAAAAACTAAAAAAAATTGAAAAGTTTGCTTAAACGCCAAGCTGATTTGTTCTTGTATTCTTAACAAGTTTTCCCTTTTCCTTACAGGTTTCAAGATTCACTGTGCTCAAGGGACTCCAAGGTATAATCACCCTTTTTGAAAATTTTATGTAAATTAACTGAATTAACTGTTAATTATGTTCCCTTCTAGACTTCACTTATTTCTTTCAGTTTTTTTTTTTTTTAAAAACTGTGATAGTTTGACTTCACCTTATGTGAAATTTCAGTTCAAAGAAATGTTCACTTAATTAAATCAATTCAAAGTTTAAATCCCTTATTTGCTACTTCCAATTCGTTGAATAAATGTCTCCATCTTGTCTTAAATGTGCAATACAAAATAAAGAAGGAAAAACATGCATTTGGTCACTGAACAATCAGAAAAAAAAAAAATAATAATTAAAATAAATAAAATAAATAATATAAAAATAAATTCACACATGAATCCCTTCACAAAATTTAAACCTCAGTTTCCAAAATGAGCTGATTCAAAATAAATAATTCAGTCTCTCAAATCATATTCACAGCTGTGTGAATATAGCTGAAATCACTGCAGCGATTAAATTGTTCGTTACTCAGTCTCTCCTCCGTAATCGAATCCTTCCAAAGAACAATGAACGGAGTGTATGCAATGTAAGTTCAATTTCCTACCGCCCAAATTGGCAACAAAAGTGTCCGTTTCACGAAATCCCGACTCTCTATTAGGTCCGTGTGGCTCGCCAGTCCCGACTCCCTCCACGAACACGGGAGTTAGTACGAAATCCAGAGATTCAGGAACTCCAGTCCAGTAAGCGTCGGTCTAAATGCAGCTTCGATTCAGCAGTTCACAGCGTGCCCTCAATCGGACAGCAATGATATTGAATCATGAAAAAGAAGAAAAGAAAGGAGAACAACAAAAAAAACCTGACCTTGAATACAAGTTCACAAAAATCATCATTAGGATTCTTTCTGTATCATACGTATATCATGTCTATTACGATCATTTACCACAGCATCAAAATGACGATCACATTTTTCACATGAACTTGCAAACGCATACATTTGCCACATCTACCATACATTACACTTAACAATTAAATGAACTTAAAGTACAGCTTTCTTATTTATATTTCACTTATATGAACATTTCATGAACTTTTTACCCAAACTAATACATGAAGTAAACGTTTTAACTCACCAAGACCAGATGAACCTGAACAATTTTATCCCCTATTGGTCTGAAAAGCTCAGTTTCAACTTGATGTTTTGCTTATCCGTCTCGTAGAAATTAAATATAATTATATGCCTCTTTTTCTTTTGCGAAATATCCTTTGTTAACGTGCTTTGCGTTAACGAGGCCTAATTATCAACTGCGTCACAAGTTATAAATCAATTAAACTGTCACTTTCTCACATCAAAA
The DNA here is from genome assembly GCA_036247105.1 of Cirrhinus mrigala. Lineage (NCBI taxonomy): Eukaryota > Metazoa > Chordata > Actinopteri > Cypriniformes > Cyprinidae > Cirrhinus > Cirrhinus mrigala. The sequence goes on from JAMKFB010000760.1 coordinate 62,899, forward strand.
TGGACTTCTTTTTCTTGCTACATCGTCTCTAGACAATTATAACTTTAATTTTAGTCAAAATCACTGTTTGATTCATTAAATTCTCAAATATCTCCGGAGAGAACTAAATCCTCGTTCTAGATCCGGAAACTAGAGAAAGAAAAGAAAATATGCACATGCAACATCCTAAATCCTCATTGGTCGATTTTCCCCAAACATAAAATATTAGAATTGGCTATTAAAATGCCCATGAAAATAATATAAAATACATAAAATATATGTATATATATATAAAAAAAGAAAAATAACATACTTCATATTTATTTAATTTGATCATCTTTAAACACTATTGGTAACCTGGGTTACAATTACAATTCAATCAATAAACAAAGTAAAATAAAATACTGTCATTGAGTCCTTTTTTGTACTTTTTTATTTTGTGTTTCTTCCTTTTGTTTATAATACATTTATACATAAACTTCACTCAGTGGAACATGAAAACACCTGCAGAATTACGAAGAAACAAAAACATGCTGCCAAATTATGAACCTCACAGGGTTATAGATCATTTAAAGATAAAGATAAAGTGTGTTAGATTAACATATTTAGCCGTTGGAAAACTCAGTGAATGCTTTGTTTTAATTAATATCCATGAACATCTGCACTGTTGAGTGAGTGATAGTGTTTGAGCAGCTGCAGAATCAGTTCAGTCACTGTGACTCTGACTGACGGAGGTTTTTGTACGACTCTTTATCACTGTGTGAACACAGCACCACTATGGTAACTCTGACAGTAATAATGTCCAGCATCTTCAGTCTGGACTCCACTGATGGTCAGAGTGAAATCACTGTTAGATCCACTGCCACTGAATCTAGATGGAGTTCCTGACTGGAGGCGGTTTATATAATAAATCAGGAGTTTAGGAGCTTCTCCAGGTTTCTGTAGGTACCAAGCTAAATAATGTCCATAAGAACTAGAGTAATACACATCTCTGCTGGTTTTACAGTTGATTTTGACTGTTTCTCCTGGTTGAGCTGCTGTCATTGAGGGACTCTGAGTGACGGTGATCTGTCCTCTACACTCTGAAACACACAACAAGAAGAAAATCAACTCAAAACTTTGACAATATACTTGAAGAAATGAATTCATATCAAACTTGTGCTCCACAAACCTTGAGCAAACGCTGTGAGAGTCCAGATGAAGATGATGATGAAGGTCATGTTGATGAAGATTGTTGTGTGTGTCAGT
>JAMKFB010000761.1:0-62319 GCA_036247105.1 Cirrhinus mrigala
AGTGTGACTGTCCATCTGCAGTCTATCTCTAAATGCCACAGTACTGTCATCTATATAGTTGTTCTCTCTGATGATTTCAGCTATAAGAGTGTCAGAATTGTCCATTTTAAATGTCCACAGAATCCGATCATCTTTTTGTACTTCAACATCAGTGTTTAGAGTGACAGAATCTCCCTCAGTCACAAATACTGATTTAACTGCATCTTTATCACCAAACACACCTGAAACACAGCATTTTTTTTATTGTTTTGTTTGTTTTAAACAAGTTTAGAGAAAAATACATAAACAAAAATACAATAAATAAATAAATAAAAATTCAGCAACTCAACTAAAAAGGCTTGTTCAGTGTAAAACATGACTATACCGATATTTATAATAATAATAATAATAATAATAATAATAATAATAATAACAACGTTTGGGTATATAAATAACTCAGCCTCTCCACGAACTGAACTGCAGTCCGCTGTTTATTCTTTTAGGATGTTTACCAGATGTTGAGCTCTACTGAACATGTGACATTAGCTTGTCTTTTTCTGCTGACTGGTTTTTGTTAGTTGGAAGCCAGTTTACCAATATTTCGCAATTCCTCCCCTCAAATGCCAAAATAAAATAATGTTTTTATAATTTTAAAACATAAAAATTGCTAATTTGGCGTCACACCCTATATAATAGATTTAGAATTAAAAAAAAAAAAAACACTTACCACGTGAGAACCAAATCCACAGACAGAAGAAAAAATATTTATGAACCATATTCACAAAATCCGATCAATAAACTCCTCATGGTTTAGTAGAGGTTTTCGTTTGACTGATGAGATCCAAAAACATTTAACGACAAACTCGATCCACTTTTCTCAAACGTCAGGGTAGGTAACATGCTTTAAACAAAGATCATTTCGAGAAATAACGTTAACAGTACTATTAATACTACTAAAAGCTGCTAACCTAGAATCGTTTTCCTCTACATGTGTTCAAGATGGGATAGGCTAGACAAAAGCCCCTTCTAGTGGATTACGTGCGGAACTATTACGTCGACTGTTAATGAAAATACATAATTTGTGATTCATCTATCCACTTTAAAATGCACGATGTTTTGAAAAATAAAGAAATAAAGAACTAGCCTACAGAATCCAAAACGCTTGATTTCAGACTTCAGACTTCCAGATTTCGGTTAGGGCGTGGGGGAGGGGTTAGGATTAGGCACGAGTACAGTACAGTAAACTTGGTGTGGATCTCGTCGAGATGTCTTTACAGTAGCTGTATGAACATCAGGGGAAATTCATTTCACTTACACAAACAGGATGAAGACTTTGAGCAGGAACTGTGTTGTAGTGCAGATTTTTTTGCATGATTGTGTTTATTTTGTTCAACTTGTGGTTTGCAGCTCCTAGCTCAGTTTAACTCCTTCCTGTCATTTTCCTTTCAGCAAATAAACAATAATCCTTGTTCTTTTGAATACAGCACTGATCAAATAAAGTGTTTTTCACAAGTTCCAAAATCTCTCATCTAAATACCAGTTTTATTATTTGCATACAAAACAAAGTAGAAAGCTGCAGGTCTATAAATCAAAAAGTCATCTGACTTGTGAATGAGTGAAAAGACATGAAAAAGTAGGTTTACATCAGCTCAAGATTCATCCTAAAGCACAAAAGCCATCAATTACCATAAACCTGAGATGTCAGTCCTAAATCAGTGTACAGAAATTACATTAAGGTTATGCTCTGAATAGTTAATGCCACTATTTTCACATCTAGAGATCTTCGACACTTTGGGTGTTGGCTGGCCATTATTTCCTGTACAGAAATATTTTTACGTGTGATAAATGTACATTATGAATAACATTCCTGCACCATTGCCGTGTTTAACAAAAAAAAAAATTACAAAAAAATAAATGACACTTTAAAATAATTTTCTGAACACCATCCATAATGTTCAGAGTTCTTTACTGCCAGTTATGATTTACACAAAGGAGTTTGCACACGTCTGGTGTTTCATGGGAATTGTACATTAGAACAACTGTTTTCTATATTCAATATCAGTTGACCTATTGTTCTCATTCATAGGAGCTCAAGGTCAAGGCCAGCCACCATCCTCAATGCAAACCTTTATTTCCTCTAAGCGACAAGTTCATGTAGGCGTTTTTGTGAACTATATTTTCTTTCTTCTAGCTTTTCTGCTATCACGTTTGTCTCAATACTTTGCAACTTCCTCAACATGTGAGTGTGTTTCTCTTTAAGTTTATTTTACAGCATCTATTGGCAATTTAAAAAAAAAAAAAACAAAAAAAAAAAAACTTATTTTGTTTCAATATATACATTTCTGTGATGAAGCATGTTGCCTTAACATAATACTATGACACATTTACCTACTTTGTCTATCGTAACATTACAGGTGTAAGTTTATCTGTAGCCCTTCACCCACAAACAGTGTTTCCACAGCATGTTCTGCACACCTTCTGCATCTTATATCTCCAATAATAGACACCCATACCACATCTGACCAAAGATCACAGCACATCTCATTTTGAGCAGAGCAGTGCATGAAGCATTTGTTTTGTGCATTGAAAAAGCAAAACAATATCCTTGTACAGCTCTGCTTGGATGCAAAACAGAAATATGAATATTTTGTGGTGACAGATTTATATATGAAGAGTTCAGATGCAAAACCAGCTATATATATATATATATATATATATATATATACATATATAGAATTTTCTGCAACACTATAAAACCTGAATATATAATTGAAGCATAATTGAAAATTTTCCTCGATCTTTAGAAATATACTATATATATTATATATATATATATATATATATATATATATATATATATATATATATATATATATATATAGTCCTGTCTTTGTTTGAATTTCCCACAGTGCAAATTGCAGTTCACAGCACTTCACTGCAGAAGAGTAGAAAGTGACATCATATTTAATGTTTTGCCTCTCAGCAACAAGCAGCTGCAAGGTGGTGCAAAGGTCATGCTGGATAACATCTGCATTAAATTATAATTTTAGGTGTAATGGGGAGGCTGTTGTTCCCCTGCAGTCTCCTGAGTACAATAGTATTTTTGTGAAGGCAGTGAAAAAACTATAACAGCCAGTGTCCATCAGCAGAGTTTTAATTCATTTTTTAAATATGCATTAGTTGGGTGTCTTTGATGATCACATAAATATATAATATATATAATTATGGATATATTCAATAACTTCTAACTCCTGGGTATAAGTGATATTCTCCTGAGATCTCCCTTTTGAATTTCACTGTGGTAGTTCACAGCTGTCGTTCTGCCCACATCCAGCAAGGATTTCTGTTAGAGACAGAGAGAAGAAATCATATCACAAAGTAATCAATACACAGAACTGCTTCTATTAAACAAAACAACAACAACTAAAAAAAAAAAAAAAAAAAAAAAAAAAAAGAGCAGAATGAAGATGGGTTTGTGACAGTCTCCCGAGTCACCTGCAGTAATTGTTCAGTGGTGTCACAACACCATTACTGAATCCACAGCAGGACCAGTACAGTCCGACTCTACACGTGAATGAATTTTTACGAGCTGGTTCTTTTCAGTGAATCAAAACTAGTTGGAGAAACCGATGTGATCTACAGTGCATCTGGAAAGTATTCACAGCGCTTCACTTTTTCCACATTTTGTTATGTTACAGCCTTATTCCAAAATGGATAATACCCCATAATAACAATGTGAAAGAAGTTTGTTTAAACTTTAAAGTCACTCTTGCTACGTGCTTAGGGTCATTGTCCTGTTGGAAGGTGAACCTTCTGCCCAGTCTGAGGTTCTGAATGCTCTGGACTGGGTTTTCATTCATCTCACTATTTTGATGCATTGAGCTTTTCTTCTACTCTGACGAGTTCCTCAGTCCCTGCCGCTAAAAAACAGCCCCACAGCATGAGGCTGCTAACCGGCTGCTTTAAACGTGATGCTGGTGTGTTTCATCACACCAGAGAATCTTGTCTCTCAGAGTCTGAGGATCCTTTAGATGTTTTTTTTTTTCTTTTCTTTTTGCAAATTACAAAGTGTGTTTTCATGAGTCTTCACTGAAGAGAGGATTGAGTTTGGCCACACCACCATGACCAGATCGGTGGAGTGTTGCAGGGATATTTGTCCTTCTGTAGGTTTCTCCTATTTCCACATATGATCATGGAGCTCAACTAGAGTGACCATCAGGTACTTGGTCATTGCTCTAGAAAAGGCTCTTCTCAATCAATCAGTATGGCCAGGAGGCCAGCTCTAGAAAGAGTCATGTTTGTTTCAAAGTTCTTCCATTTACAGATGATGGAGGCCACTCTGATCAGTGGGGCCTTCAGTGAAGTTTTCTGTACCCTTCCTGAGATCTGTGTCTCGATACAATCCTATCTCGGAGGTCTACAGACAATTTCTTGAACTTTATTCCTTTGTGCTCTGACATGCACTGTTAACTGTAGGACCTTATATAGACAGGTGTGTGTCTTTCCAAATCATGTCCAATCAACTGAATTTACCACAGGTGGACTCCAATCAAGTTGTAGAAACATCTCAAGTATGATCAACGGAAACACGATGCACCTGAGCTCAATGTTATGGCAAAGGCTGTTGTAGTGTATCAGAGTGAATCAGACAAATTGAAGATTCGATCAGAACATTGTTGAAACCAAAGAGCCAAATTCCACAAAGAGGCCCAGACTAACGAGACAATGTCATAAATCTGTCCATGATACCCTGACGCCAGCCAGCCTGAAGCGACCAACTGCCTAACCAACTAACCAGGAGCTTTAAACCGCTTGCAGCATTATAACAAAAAAACACTTATTGATAATTCCAACTCAGGAAGAAGATTGTCAGTTTTGAGGCAAGAAACCCAAGATTAATGGTCAAAGATACAGCACATCAGGACCATCACATGAGGAGACTGTGTTGGGTGGTGCTCCACCACCCAAGACAAGAACCAGACCAAGATTTCTTCTAAAGTTTTTTGTTCCTCAGAACATGCGCTTAGTTTACAGAATGACACAGGGACTGTCTTTTTACATAAATATGCACCAAAATGATCCGTAAAAGGACTTATAAATGAACATCAGTACGTTGCATAACTCCCTATTAAGTATGTTACCCACACATTTGTCTTTTATGTTCTAATCATTTATTGTGTATGTCCTTATAATAACTACTGACTAGCTTAGGGGTTTATATTTGTGCTTGGTATGTATGAGGATAAATCAGACCATGTGACTGATAAGATAACGTGTTGATTTATGTTTTGGGAGGAGACGCATAGTAATATCCCGAGTTAAGACAACATCTAATTGGTCAAGACACTATTTGGGATGTATCCAGAAGCTGAGTTTAAGACCACAGGACACCATAAAATTTAGCTTTTAGCTATTGGTCTTAGCCATTGCTTTTAGTCATGCTTTTAGTAAGGGTTTTTAGCCATGCTCTTAGCAATCATTTTTGCCAGTGCTTTTTGCTTTTTTTGAGTGCTTCCTGGCTTGTACGCCAGCCACTCCTCTAAAACGAAAACATGAGGAGATCATCACATTTCTGCCTTTTACTTTAATCTTTTTTTCCTTTCTGCTGAGAGTTTTGTGTTCTAAGTTAAGTTTTGCCACTAAGCCATGTCTCAGACCTCCATGCCCGCCTCAAAACTTTAACTAGTGTACACGACTCCGCATCATCTCCAGCCAATGCCCAAGACATCACTTCAAATGACAATGAACTTCCAGCCAATCAGCAACCTTGGGACACCCCTTTCTGCAACGACATCACTGAAGGGAATGCCTTAACACAAAGGCAACACAAGTAAAACCTCTAGATTCTAACTGAACTGGTGCATTTAATATAAAGTTTAATAGCCTCATTGAGAAACTCAATTCAAGAGTTAATTAGATGATTGATGGTTGTTCAGGTCTAAGCAATTGCATATAAACTTGCTATAAACTTGGGATTTCATTTTTTTTACTGTTCTTAACTCATTCTTTCCTCACTTTCCTTCTTTCTTCAACCTATTTGAATGTGTGTGTTTATGTGTTAGATTAGTTTAAATGTCTTAGATTTATCCAATAAAGCCTTATTTATATTGAAAATAGAAGTATCTTGTGTTTTGTGCTTACAAGTTAATGTCTTAAACTGCCGATCTTGTTACTGTGCTAATAAATAGTGTTTTCACTATATTTCACAGAGTTTATGTTATACGACTCGTTCCATGAATCGCTGGCCAATTCGTTGATCAGCCATTCAACAGAGATTCTGCTCAAATTCCCTATAAAATCTTAAATAATTCCCTTTGAGCGAAATTGACCTGTTTCCCTTTGTCATGAATCTGGTCGGTGACCTTCGGTCCACTCACCACCAGATGTCGCGCTCGCTCTATCATTTCACACAGACTGTTGCATTGCACCCCTACTACTCCCATCATCCATCGTGCTGATTGAGTCAGCACCTGTGGCCAATCAGGCGCGCTATAAAAGCCCCGGACTTTCCCCCGTATCTCACGGAGTATTGTGGTTATTGTTGTGGTGTTTTGATTGTTGATTCGCGTTTGTTCCCTAGTTCCCGAGTTCCCTGTGTTTAGCTTTCTCGCCTGGCCATCTCGTCTCGTCTGTCTCGCCGCCTGCCTTCTGAACTCTCGCTCGTTTCATGGATTATTCCCTCGCCTTTCCCCTGTCGGATTACGTTCGCCACGGATGGACCCACGCCTTCTTCTTGGACTATTCTTGTGTCTCGCCCCTACATACCTGTTTGCCATTGTTGGACTCTGCCTGCTTGACCATGTCTTTATCTCATTCACTAAATAAAAGATTGCATTTGGATCCGCTCGCCTCTCGTCTCACTCCCCATGTTACAGAATACTCCATCACAACAGGATCCAGCAGCTTTACACACGATCACAGTACAGGTATGGACAGTACGAAAATATTATTCCGATTTAAACAAGGCCCACAAACAATCGAACAGCACATCTGTAAATTTCTGGCCATCGCTAATCATTCAAACCTTCCGGACTGTATTTTAATTGAAATCTTCTGTGATGGCATTAATGAACCATTAAAGGCGAAATTCGCGAGGGTCTGCATTCATCTCTTGCTGCATTTATTGATTATGCTTTGCTGTGTGTGGGTTCGTCGTTCACTGTGGGTGTCGCAGATGAGGAACGCGACATCGCGGCCGGGTCAGCCGCGAAATTTAGTCCACCACAAACCCCGGGACATTCTTGTTTGGTGGTCGCTACTCCGGTGTTGACTCGCACTCACAAAATGGAGGCCACGCCGTAGCGCGTTCACAAAATGGTGACCGCACCAGAGCGCGTTCACGCAATGCCGGCGACAGCGGAGCCCGTGCACAAAATGGCAGCTACAACGGACCCTGTTCACAAGATGGTGGCCGCGCCGGAGCACGCTCATGCAATGGCGGTGACTGCGGTGCCCGTTCACAAAATGGTGGCGAAAACGGAGCTCCGTCATGTCACAGCTGCTACCCCTGAGCCAAGCAAAGCTAAAGCTTTGTTTCCAGAGTCAAGTCAAGTTGCAGCTGCGTTTCCCGAGTCTAGTCAAGTTGCAGCTGTGTTTCCCGAGTCAGGCCAATTTGCAGCTGTGTTTCCTGAGTCAAGCCAAGTTACAGCTGTGTTTCCCAGGTCAAGTCAAGTTAAAGCTGTGTTTCCTGTGTCAAGGCAAGTCAGAGCTGTTCTTCCTAAGTCAAGTCAGGCTACAGCTGTTATTCCTGTGTCAGGTCAAGTCACGGCTGCACCTCCTGAGTCAAGCAGAGTCAAAGCAGTTGTTCCTGAGTCAAGCAAAGTCACAGCCGTCGTTCCTGAGTCAAGCAAAGTCACAGCTGGTCTCTACGAATCAAGTCAAGTCACTGCTGATCTTCACGACCCAAGTCAAGTCACTGCTGATCTTCACGACCCAAGTCAAGTCACTGCTGATCTCCATGAGTCAAGTCAAGTCACTGCTGATCTCCATGGGTCTAGTCAAGTCACTACTGAACTTCACAAGCCAGGTCAAGCCACAGCTGGTCTCCTCGGGCCAAGTCAAGTCTCAGTTGATCTCCAAGAACCAAGTCACGTTCCAGCTGGCCGCCCAGAGTCAAGTCACGTCCCGTCTGACCGCCTAGAGTCAAGTCACGTCCTGTCTGACTGCCCAGAGCCTCGCCACGTCTCGCCTGAAACTCCAAGGTCACGGCCTATCATGATGGCAAGCATGCTGGACCCACCACTAGTGTCAGTGCGGGCAGCAAACATCCCAGTGGCATCAGCGCCTTATAAACCAACCAGTAATGAGGTCCTGCCACCCGCTGCTGCTCTTCCCTTAATGGCGGTTGCCATTTGGTGTGTGTGGGCTGCACACTGTGCTCCAGAGGTCCCGTCTGATCACAAGTCTGCTCCAGAGGTTCCGTCTGATCACAAGTATGCTCCAGAGGTCCTGTCTGATCACAAGTCTGCTTCAGAGGTCCCGTCTGATCACAAGTCTGCTCCAGAGGTCTTGTCTGTCCACAAATCTGCTTCAGAGGTCTCATCTGATCACAAATCTGCTCCAGAGGTCCCGTCTGACCACGGGTCAGCTCCAGAGGCCTCTCCTGTCGGAGAAGCTGCATCAATGCCTCCAGAGGTGTCAGCGTTTGCTGTAGAGCCTCCTAAGGAGGCGGCGTTCACCTTTGAACTCTCTGCTTCTCTATTTGTTCTGTCTGCCTCCTCTGCACCTCCTGCTCCACCCTGGAGGCTTCCTTCACCTCCTGCTCCACCCTGGAGGGCTCCCGCACCTTCTGCTTTGCCCTGGAGGGCTCCTGCGCCTCTTGCTCCGCCTCCTGCTCTGCCCTGGTGGGCTCCGGCTCCGCCTGCTCCGCACTGGTGGGCTCCTGCCCTGCCTCAGTTGCCTGGTCCTCCGCAAGGACCTGGTCCTCCAACCCTCGCCCCGTTTCGCCCCCGCCCCACCACTCCCCTGGACTGTTGGTGGGTTGGAGCGTCTGGAAGCCGCTCTTTGGTGGGGGGCTCTGTCATGAATCTGGTCGGTGACCTTCAGTCCGCTCACCACCAGATGTCGCACTCGCTCTATCATTTCACACAGACTGTTGCATTGCACCCTGGACTACTACTTCCATCATCCATCGCGCTGATTGAGTCAGCACCTGTGGCAATCAGGCACGCTATAAAAGCCCCGGACTTTCCCCTGTATCTCACGGAGTATTGTGGTTATTGTTGTGGTGAATTCATTGTTGATTGAACGTTTTGTTCCCTAGTTCCCTAGTTCCCGAGTTCCCTGTGTTTAGCTTTCTCACCTGGCCATCTCGTCTCATCTGTCTCGCCGCCTGCCTTCTGAACTCTCACTCGTTTCACGGATTATTCCCTCGCCTTGCTCCATGGATCGACCCACGCCTTCTTCTTGGACTATTCTTGTTTCTCCCCCTGCATACCTGTTTGCCATTGTTGGACTCTGCCTGCTTGACCATGTCTTTATCTCTTTCACTAAATAAAAGCTTGCATTTGGATCCGCTCGCCTCTCGTCTCACTCCCTGCGTTACACCCTTACACAGTAAATACTTAGGTACACGTACATTTTTAATTTTTAATAAATTTGCAAAGATTTCAAACAAACTTCTTTCACGTTGTCATTATAGGGTACTGTCTGTAGAATTTTGAGGAAAATAATGAATTTAATTATTAATTATAAGGCTGTAACAAAACAAAATGTGGGAAAAGTGAAGCGCTGTGAATACTTTCCGGATGCACTGCAACTCCCGAACAAATGACTATTATTAGCCGATTCTTTTCAGTGACTCAGATTCATTCAGCAGAACCCGTGTTTTTTTAAAATGAAAAACTGTTTTAAGAAAGAAAGAAAGAAAAAAAAGAAGGCAAATCAGTCGTAATCAGATCAAGTGTTTACAGACCTGTGGCAGATCTTCCTGCTGAAGACAGTAGGTGGTCTGTGTGTATTCTGACATGCTTTGCTGTTCTATGATTGTCAGCCCTACAAACACAACACTTGTATCAATGTGAGAAGATTTTCAGTGTTTTTAAAGGGGTGGTTGATTGTGATTTCACTGTTTTAACTTTAGTTACTGTGTAATGTTGCTGTTTGAACATAACATCGGCAAAGTTACACAGTTGAAAGCTCAATGCAAAATGTAAAATTTATGGCAGTTTAATGCCTACAAAAATGGCTTGTAGGGACCACAACAAGCTACTTCCCAGGATGGTGACATCACAGACCCAGATATTTACATAAACCCCAGCCCTGGGACATGCAACAAAGGGGGCAAGGCAAGAAGAGGAAGAGTTGTTGCCATGTCGTCAAAACTAGAGGTGCACGGAAAAATCTATTTATATATAAATTGCAACTCTAACAACTCTACTGGATTCACAAGTGTTCTAGAGCAGGGGTGGGGAACGCTGATCCTCAAGGGCTGGTGTCCCTGCAGAGTTTAGATCCAACTCTAAGCAAACACACCTGAACAAGCTAATCAAGGTCTTCAGGATATAGGTTGATTTTTTTTTTTTCAGGGTTGGAGCTAAATTATGCAGAGACACCGGCCCTCCAGAATCAATATTCCCCAGACCTGTTCTAGAGCACCCCCTGCTCTGCATCTTTCTCTTTCTTCGCACACACATACCCTGCTCGAACCCTCCAGCCCATTTGAGTCTAGACTAAACTGCCCTTTCGGTCCAGTCTAGGTGCCCCAGATTCACTAAGTTTGTTTGAGGGAGTGAATAACCAGCACTCTCTCCACCCTCAATACCACGACTGAGGTGAGTCCCTTGAGCAAGGCACCGAGTGCCGCAGCGATAGCAATATGGCTGCCCACTGCTCCGGGTGTGTGGTCATGGTGTGTGTGTGTGTGCGTTTGATCACTTCTCACTACTGTGTGTGTGTGCACTTGGATGGGTTAAATGCAGAGCACAAATTCCGAGTATGGGTCACCATACTTGGCCACACGTCACGTCCTTTCCTTCCTTTCCTAATATTCTCTGGGCCTCATTTGAGCTCAAATTGATAAGCAATATTGACGACGCCATTGTTTACAAAACCGGAGCGCATGTGAGAGGTATAAACTAACAATCATCTGTATAATGTTTCTGAACACGTGCTAGTGCAGTAAAGCTAAAAATCTGAGCCCATTGAGCATTTCTGAGGGAGGGGCTTCACAAACCCAGGAAATGATCAGAGCATTTATCGGAGAAGGGACAGAGCAGTGTACAATAAAGGTAAATTATTTGAAAAATTATGTTTTTTTTTTTTTTTTTAAACTAAGCATTAACACATGTTAGACTGCACCTCATAAACAAAATCAAGCCTAGAAAAAACCCAGTCAACCACCCCTTTAATAATAATCACATAGTTCAAACTATAAAAACTTTATAAATCTGAAATTGTGTTTAAACTGATATTCCAGTACATCTTCTAAAAAACATGATTTTGGCCCATTAAGGTTCATATCATTAGAAGAAAATGATAATACTTGCCTTGTGGTGTTGCTTGTTTGCAGTTCCTGCAGTAAAAGTATATTAAGTAATAAACCCACCAAATGTGACGTCTGCATAAGTTCTGTAATTAACAACAGTACAATAAAAATTATAAATGAGTCCTGAAGTGTCTGATTTCAATCAAGTCATTGTTGCCATAGCTCTCAGTTCACTTAACATGGCTTTGAACAGACATGGTTGGAAAGCTTCAAGAATATATTTTTAAGCAAAATCTTCAATCACTAACAATATTATCACTAATATTACCACTGACATACCTGCTGCACATGTCTGACAGAATCCACTAATGTCCAGTAATTTGGTCTGGCTGCTGATAGGATTGCTGAGCACACAGCTGTAGGTGTTTTTATCCTGATATTCCACCTCCAGAGGTAGAGAGAGACTGATGCTGAGATCAGACACACTGATGCTGGACAATAAACTGTTTCCTTTGTACCAAGAGAGACTCACATCACTCACATTCACCACTGAACACAGCAGTGAACTTTTGGACACTGATGAACATTCAGATGATGATGATGAAGAACAGTTTGAAGTGTCTGTGCTGATGACAGGAATAGGAAGAGGAGCTGGAAATATTGAGAATAATTAGAAATAGATTTTTTTCTTAATTTAAATAGGGACAAAACTGAAGATGATTCTTCATTAAACATTTATTAAACATGCAATATTACTCACCATAGACAGCAACAGAAAAACTCCTGTATGTGACCCCAACTTTGATGATTGTTAGTTTATAAAGTCCAGTGTGTTCAGTTCTGATGTTTCTGATGGTCAGAGATCCAGTTTCACTGTCCATCTGGAGTCTGTTTCTGAATATCTCAGTACTGTCATCTATATAGATGTTCTGTCTGTGGATTTCAGCTATAGGAGTGTCTGAATCGTTAATGTTGAACATCCACAGTATCTGATCATTTCTCTTGTTCATGTACGTGCTTGTTCATGTACGTGCCCAATACCGTTATTAAAAACAAAACAAAACAAAAAATAAAATAAAATAAAATAAAATAAAATAAAAAAAATACAAATAAAAATAAAAAACACGATGTTTGGCTATACAATATTAGAACTATCTTTTCCTTAACTTGACTGCAGCTGGTTGTTTATTCTTTCAGATGTTGAGCTCCAAGACTGAACATATTCCAACATATGGACATGAGCATGTTTATTTATTTGTTATTCTTTTATTTATTTATTCATTCATTTATTTGTCTGGGGGCTGCTTTTTGTAAGTTGGAATCTCAGGGTTTACCATTATTTCGCATTTCCCCCACCCTTAATGATATTGAAAATGCCGAAATAAAGTATGTATTTATTGTGTGAAAAGAAAAATGGCAATTTAGTGAAAGACTAGGATTGAAACACTATTTAATACAAATAAATCACTTACCATGCGAGAACCAAATCCACAGACAGAAGAAAAAATATTTATGAATCATATTTACAACTCCCCACATATCCGATCAATAAACTCCTCATGATTTATTAGAGGGAGTTGCTCATCCGCTTTTTTTTAAACAATGAAAGGCGAAGCAGATATTAAACGTCACACGTTAAAAACAAAGACCATTTCGAGGAATACAGTCAACGGTACTATGAATACTATTAAAAGTTGTTATCAAGCACTTTGGTATCTTTTTCGCTTTCAATTTTTAAAATGGTGTGCACAAAAGCCCATAGTCGTTTAAGGTTACCATGTGCGTGGGCCTACTGTATGCCGATTAAAATATATCCTGTAATTTGTGCTACATCCATCCATTTAAAAAAGAACGATACTTTTCTGTGAAGAAAAAAATATATATACCCAACAGAACCAAAAACGCTACTTCTTGGTTTCAGTTTTCAGACTTCCAGATTTCGGTTAGCATACTTCGTCTGGATAAAATCGCTCCGCCCTTTTGGGGTCCTCCTGTTTCTTCAATGATGAGCTCAGATGAACAGTAAACTTAGCGTGGATATCAGTCCTTGAGGTGTTTACAGTAGCTGTATGAGCATCAAGGGAAATTCAGCTCTTTCACTGACACAAACAGGATGAAGACTTTAAACAGGAACTGTGTTGTAGTGCAGATTTTCTTGCATGATTGTATTTATTTTGTTCAACTTGTGGTTTGCAGCTCCTCTCTCAGTTTACCTCCTTCCTGTCATTTTCCTCTCAGCAAATAAGAAATAATCCCTGTTCTGTTGAGTACAGCACTGATCAAATAAAGCGTTTTTTACAAGTTCCTAGATCTCTAATGTAAATACCAATACAAAACAAATTACAAAGCTGCAACTGATTCTATAAATCAAAATGTCAGTTTATTTGTGAAATGACAAAAAAAAAAAAAAAAAGACAAGGAAAGGTGGAATTACATCAGCTCAAGATTCATCCTTAAGCACAAGAACCAATTACCATCAATAAACCTGAGATGTCAGTCTTAAAACAGTGCACAGAAGTTACATAAAGTTATATATTGAATAGTTAATGCCACTATTTTCGCAACTAGAGATCTTCGACACTTTGGGTTTTGGCTGGCCAGTATTTCCTGTAGAGAAATCTTTTTACGTTGAAAGAAGTGTGTGTGTGTGTGTGTGTGTGTGTGTGTGTGTGTGTGTGTGTGATAAATGTACATTATGAATAATATTCTTGCACTATTGCTGTGTTTTACAAAATAATTTAAATGACACATTAAAATTATTTTTTGAACACCATCCATAATCCATAATCCATCCATAATGTTCAGCGTCCCTGATCTACACAAAGTTTGCACACGTCTGGTGTTTCATGGGAATTGTACAGTAGAACAACGGTTTTCTATATTCAATATCAGTTGACTCATTGTTCTCATTCATAGGAGCTCAAGGTCAAGGTCAGCCACCATCCTCAATGCAGACTTTTATTTCCTCAGAGCAACAAGTTCACGTAAGCGTTTCTGTGAGCTATGTTTTCTCTCTTCTAGCTTTTCCACTATCACATGTTTGTCTCAAGACTTTGCAACTTCCTCAACATGTGAGTGTGTTTCTATTTTAGTTCATTTTTATAGCATCTATTGGCAGTTTCTGGTAAAATTTCTTCAGAACATCTAATTTTATTTCAACTTATACATTTCTGTGATGAAGTATGTTGTTTTAACATAATGCTATGCCATATTTACTTTTTTCTACAGTACCGTTACAGGCCGTGGGTTCATCTGCAGCCCCTCACCCACAGTGTTTCCACAGCATGTTCTGCAGACCTTCTGCATCTCATATCTCCAATAATAGACACCCGTACCACATCTGACCAAAGACCACAGTGCATCTCATCTTCAGTAGAGCAGGTAATGTGTCACAGTGCACAAAGCATTTGTTCGGTGCACAAAAAAAGCAAAACAATAACAAAGTAATAACAGAGAGATTTAAAAAAAAAAAAAAAAAAAAAAAAATATATATATATATATATATATATATATATATATATAGTATATGTAATACTTTGCATTTGTTGTTGTTTTATACCATTTTGTTTTATCATTTTATGCAACTCAGTAAAGCCTGAATTTATAATAGGTGTAAAGTGGTCAAATTATGAAAAATATCATTTCCCCTTGATATTTGGAAATACAACATACTATATATCATTCAAAACTTCCTCCGCCCTGTATGCACTCTGAAAATGCATGAGTCCAGTTTTGGTTTGGGTTTCCTACAGTACGATGGCAGCTCAGAGCAGTGCATTGACCTTTATTGCAGTAGAACGGATGTTTTGTTTTTCCTCCCAACAACAAGCAGCTGCAGGGTGATACAGGAACAATGGTCACCCTGGTTGACATCTGCATTTAATGATCCTCATAGGGCTGCACAAACACAACATCTGCTCTATATAAAGTGAAACTGCAGTGTAAAAACAATGAAGTAAAATGGCCTTTTTGTGAAGGCAGTGAATGAACCATAACAAGACCATTAAGGTCAGTCAGCAGAGTTTTAATTGTTTTCCTATATCTGCACTATTTGGATGCTTTTGATATTTGCAGAAATTTATCAGAGGTCCATTATAGAAATAATTGGTATATTAAGATGCTTTAAATGCTGTCTGTAGCCCCCTCTGGTGATGCTTGTTTAATAAAAACTCTAAATAGTACATGGATACACAAGATGAAATTTGTTTTATTAGAGGGCAAGGTTAAACAAAAGTAAGAGACTGTTGCAAATCTTTTTAGGTATACAGGTATTTCAAAATACAATCAGTCTACATTTAATAAGCAATTACTGTTTAGTAATAAAATATTAAGTACATAATACAAAAGCTAATTTATTTCAGTAACTCCTACACGCACTCTGGATCAAAGGGATATTCTGTCGAGTTCTGCCTTTTTCACAGTTTCATTGTGTGTTGATGGTTCACAGCTGTCTCGGTTCTGCCCACATTCAGAAATGACTTCCGTTAGAGACAGAGAGAGACATAACAAACTAATAAGTAATTACTGTGAAAATAGTGTATAGGTCTAAACAGACAATAAATCCCTGAGCCGAATGACGATCGGGTTGTATCTCCCGTCTTCGGCAATTATTCAACGGCGCCGCTACACCACTACTGAATACAAAGCGAGACTCGCTCTGCAAGTAAATGATTCTTACATAACGGTTCTTTTCATTGAATCAAAACCATTCAGCATTCACCATTCATACTTGTTCACTGATTCCCGAACGAATGACTTGTATGAGTCGGTTCTTGTCTGTATAAAAAATTACAGTGTTGATCAGTGTTGACCGACTCCTAAAGGAATTATAACGACTTCAGTGAATCAAAACCAAAAACATTCAGCGCAAACATTGTGATACGATTCCCGAAAGAATGATTTGAATGACCAGTGTAATTCTCAATGAATAACTGTTATATTTAACGTAAGAAAGTAAAAAAAGAAAATCAGACGTAATCAGATGATGGACTGCTTACTGACCTGAGGCAGATCACCCATCTGAAGGCGGTAGATGATCCGTGTGTATTCTGACATGCTTTGCTTTTTTATGACTCTCAGATCTACAAACATGTATTTAACATAACCATTGCGCCATCCTCATGATCTGACCATAATTCATTTATTATGACTAAATCCTATCCCGTTTACTTTGACCAAAAAAAAAAAAAAAAAAAAAAAAAACAGAATGCACTGCCTCTAGTGGAATATGATGGAACAACAAAATATATAGCACCTGATTTTGTCCCAGAAAGTCTTGTATTAATGTGTAAGGTAAAACTTGCCATCTGATCCTGCTTGTTTGCATTTCCTGTTGTGTAAGTATATCACCCCCACAACTACAGCCAAGACTGGAACTACCACTATAACTGATAATCACACTAAATGTGGCTGCTGCTTGAGTTCTGTAATGATCAACATAACAATAGTAATTATCAGTCAAGACATTATATAGTTCTTAACTCACATAACATGTATTGGAAAGCTTCACAGACATGTTTGGAAAGCTTCAAGAATGTATTTAATCACTAATTATAATCACTAATATCACAATTGACCTACCTGGACACCTGTGACAGAGTTGAGTGCTGTTTTGTTGAGTCTAATTGCTGATGGGATTGTTGATCACACAGCTAGATGTTTTTATCTTGATATTCCATCTCCAGAGGTAGAGAGAGACTGATGCTGAGGCCAGACACACCGATGCTGGACAGTAATTGTTTTCCTTTGTACCAGGAGAGACTCACATCACTCACATTTAACACTGAACACAGCAACACACATCTGGACACAGATGAATGTTTAGATGATGATGATGAAGAACAGTTTGAAGTGTCTCTGGTGATGACAAAACCAGGAAGAGGAGCTGGAAATATTACAAAATAAATGGAAATAAAAATGTTACGTAATTAAAAAATTAATTTAAACAGTGCTTCAGGTGGAAGATGCATTCTTATTTAATTCCACCAATTACAAAATCAACATTTATGTTTCCACCACCTGATTTAAAACATTTCATCTTACTATATTTACCTTACCATAGACAGCAACAGAAAAGCTCTTGTGACCCCTCCTTTGATGATCTGTAGTTTATAAAGTCCAGAGTGTTCAGTTCTGATGTTGCTGATATTCAGAGATCCAGTTTGGCTGTCCATCTGGAGTCTCTCTCCAAACATTACAAAACTGTGCTAAACTGTGCTGGATGCTAGAATGTGTTTCTAAACAATACTAGCTGAAAACACAGAAGAAAACTGGTTTTAGGAGTCAAAGATATTTTAATTAAAAAAACTGAAACAATGACTCACCACTTGAGAGCAAAAACCAAAGACAGAAGAAGCAATATTTACAAATCATTGTTCATCATACCATTCAACTCCTCCTGATTTAGTTTCTTGTTTCTTCGATTAATAAAATTAAATTCATTAAAACAAGATTAATTAAAACAAAATCTAAGTAGTTACTTGTTTGAAAATTTGAATTGACCCACAGCTAAAACAAAAGCTATTAGCCATTATTAAAAGATGTTAAATTATATTTTTCACTTTATATTTTTAATATAAGATACATAAAAGCTCACGCTAATTGATTAAAGTTATAATGTGGCTGGATTTATTAGTAATATTAGTTATTTGGCTCATCCAACAGACCAAATTCTTGCGCTAGTTCTTCAGGAGTACACATTTTTCATGACAATTGCGCCACAAATTACTGTGAAATGGCTTCACAGTAGCTATATGTGCATCAGAAAATTATCTCTTTCATAGACACAAACAGGAAGAAGATTGTGACCTCTTTGTGCTGTACGGAAACATTTCTTGTTCAACTTTGTGGTTTGTACCTCAAACTACATTTTCCTGTCAATCTCCTACCAGCAAGAAAAAAAGACTATCCCTTCAGATTTTACAACTCCACAATTGATCAACTGAATATTTATATTATATGCATATTATAAATCACAAAGTCCATTTGCAAGTTTTTTTTTTTCTTTTTCTTTTTTTTTTTATATGCTATGGTAAACATTCAGACAAAATATAGTATATAT
The DNA here is from genome assembly GCA_036247105.1 of Cirrhinus mrigala. Taxonomy (NCBI): domain Eukaryota; kingdom Metazoa; phylum Chordata; class Actinopteri; order Cypriniformes; family Cyprinidae; genus Cirrhinus; species Cirrhinus mrigala. Next base: position 18,465 of record JAMKFB010000761.1, read on the forward strand.
CAGCGAAAGTTTCTTTAGAGCTGTACATTGAATAGCTCATATAATTTCATGTCTATACCCACTCATTCACACTATCTAGAGATTTTCTGACACTTTGGGTTCTGGTTGGCCACTGTTTCCTGCATAACAAAGAAACAGAAATCTATTAATGTTGAACATAACAGTAGCTCTGTTGAGGTTGATGTTCAAAGTCTTCAGAGTCTGTCACTGTCAGTTAAACCATGTTTTACAAAACAAAAAACATCATGGGAACTCAAGATTTGTTTGTTGTCTTGTGTCGTGTCTCAGTTGACATTTTGTTCTTATTCTGTAGAACTCAAGGCCAAGTTCCCATGAGTAAGAACAGGCTGAGAGTTCAGCTGCAGCTCTTCACCCACCGTCTTCTGTTACCACAGCATGTACCACCTGTTTGTACCACACGTGACCATTGACCACAGTGCATCTCATTTTGACTCATTTTGAAAAGAGCAGGTAGTGTGTCACAGTGCATAATGCATCTCATGATACTTTGCACATCAAAAGAGGGAAACAGGAACCATTTTTAGCTCCTGACTAATGAAAATATAGCAACAAACTATACATTTTGTGTTAACACATTTTCATATCTTCAAAGTGTTTCCTAGAAATGTTACTTTAGTGCAGTGCAATTCAGTCAACAATTCTGTCCTCTAGACACTAAAACCAATATTTTGCATCTTCCTTTAAAAGGTCCACTTTCCTGCAGTGTTTAGCTCCTGCTCTTTGCCTAAACTTACTTGAATAATACTTATATAATAATAATACTATAGAAATCCTAAAGACCTTGATTAGCTTGATCAGGTATGTTTGATTAGGGTTGGAGATAACTCTGCAGAAAAGTGAACCTACAAGGCCAGAGCTGAGATCGCTTGCACTAGATTTTAAATGTGGTCTATATCTCCATCTGGTGCATAGCAATAAGTTCGCAATGGTGCTCGTTTAACATTTCACGAACATGAAATCGCAATAAAGTGAGATTTGTTAAATTAAAACAATGACAACGTAATACGATGTAAGAGGTTGTGTTATGTCACAAAATATAAATATGTTAATTAAGTAATTAATAAAAAAAAAAAAAAAAAAAAACAAGCCTTAGAATACCGTTAAGGTATAGGCGTCTCGCACTGATGACGCCATCGCTCTCTCGTTCAGGTCCGCAGCGCCGCTGAGATGTGCAGGTTACTATTTACACAACCGTGAAATGCAGGATAATTTAGTTAAGGTTGTTCAAGTTACAATATATACTTGAAGAATTACTACTAAATACCTAAAACTGAATCTGTGACAAGGCTCGTCTGACCTTTTACATCATTAGACGTGCACAAATATAAATACGTAGATAAATAGGAAGGGAGTTTGACACTGGAAACATTAAAATATCAGCTTCTAGTTCTTTATATTATTAATGAAAGTTGTCACTATTATCAGTTCCTGCAAAACAGAATTAGTTCCTCTCTCGAGTCTTTTGTCGTTCTTTTGTCACGAGACGTGACAGCAGTATTGGAGACAGAAAATAACTGTTACTTAATTCCCTGTTACTTTAATTCTGTTATTTAATTTCCAACCATCCTTACAAAAACCCATTACAGTTATTTGATGCGTTTCTACTCTCAAATTGTAGCTCTTTTATTTCTTCATTTGTACATTTGTAAATTTCTGTCTGTTCTGATGGTTCTTTTCCATAACATTGAATGTGGTAATAAAGAATGTGGTGATAAACATTATCCATATGATGGGTGAATATCACTTTGATAAAGCAAAGATGCCTACATGTAATGACAATATAGCCTTCAGTCAATAATAGTAATAGTAATAATAGTAAATAATGTTGGTGTTTCAGTCAGTAATGTTTGTATTTGTTACTGAGCAGGGTAGTGGGCATGTGACAAAAGAACGAACAACTCAAAGCCAAAGATCTGAGAGGTGAACTAGTCAATTCTGTTTTTGGTACAGACTGCATAGCTGCAGCTTATGAGAATGTGACCTGATAAAAGAACAAACAAGTCAGATCGAGAGGTGAGGTTAACTTAACATACTGCATCACTTGAAGCAAAGAATTAGTCACTTCTGTTTTTTCATAATTTCAGAATCAGAAAGAGCTTTATTGCCAAGTATGCTTACGCATACAAGGAATTTGTTTTAGTGTCATTAGCAGTACACAGAGACAGCAACAACATACAGACAATAAAAATAAGATGAGAATGTAAATGTAAATAGACAAAACTTAAAAAATAAGTTGAGAATAAAATGCACATGTGTAAATATAAATAGACAAAAATTAGAAAAATAAATTGGGAAATAAATAAATAAGTGGTATGTACAGTTGTGCTATAGATGATGGAATAGAATAGAATAGAATAGAATAGAAGATAAAGAGGTAGAGATGCAGGGATGTGCTAGGATGGGGGTTATAACTGTTACGGATCTGGTCGGTGAGCCGCGGACCGCTCACCACCAGATGTCGCTCTCACTCTGTTTGCACACACGGACTGTTGCACTACACCCCGGACTACATTATCCATCGGCCACTGCTCTTTTCACCTGCACCAATCAGAGACAGTATAAAAGCCCCGGTCTTCCTGTCACACATGGCCGAGTATTGAATTGTGTCTACAGTCATACAAAGCGTTTCTCCCTGTGATCTTGTGTCTAGTTTTCGTGGTTTGCTTTGCTGTATCGTTTAGTCTGTCTCGCTCCCTGCCTTTGAAACCCCTCGCCTGTCTTGCCGGATTACTCTTTTGCCTAGCCCTTCACGGATAACATTCGCCGCTGGATTGACCCACGCCTGTCACAGATACTCCTTGTCTCACCGTCCACATACCTGACTGCCATTGTTTGACCCGGCCTGCCTTGACCATGTCTATGTCTCGTCCTTTAAATAAAAATATGCAGATGGATCCGCTCGTCTCGTCTCTCCATTAGAATAACTAATAAATAGTTATTGCATATTTTTATTGCACAATGGGGGGAACATTTAACTGTTCATAAGGTGGATTGCCTGGGGGGGGGGAACTGTTCTTGTGCCTGATTGTCCTGGTGTTTGGGGCTCTGTAGCACTGGCCAGATGGTGAAAGTTCAAAGAGATGATGACTTGGATGTGAGGGGTCCAGAGTGATTTTTTGAGCTCTTTTGCTCACTAGGGATGAATACAGTTCTTTAAGCACGGGCAGGGGACAACCAATAATCGTCTCTGCAGTCCAAACTATTCTCTGTAATCTTCTGATGTCTGATTTTGCAGCTGAGCCAAACCAGACAGTTATTGTTGTGCAGAGAACAGACTCGATGACGGCTGAGTAGAACTGTTTTAGCAGCTCCTGTGATAGGTTGAACTTTCTCAGCTGGCGAAGGAAGTACAACCTTTGCTGGGCATTTGTTTTTACAATGGAGTTGATGTGAGTGTCCCACTTCAAGTCCTGGGAGATGACAGATCCCAGGAACTTGAATGTCTCCACTGTAACAACAGTGCTGTCCAAGATGCTAAGTGGAGAGAGTGCAAGGGGGTTCCTCCTGAAGTCTACTATCATCTCTACAGTTCTGAGCGTGTTGAGCTCCAGGTTGTTATGACGGCACCATACAGCCAACTCTTTAACCTCCTGTCTGTACTCTTCACCATCCTGAATGAGGCTGATGAGTGTGGTGTTGTCTGCAAACTTCATGGGGTGGGGGTTAATGTTCATTTTGATGAATGAGATTCAAAGATCTGAGTCCATAAAACAATACAAACTTACCATTATTAAAACTGACATGTCACACTGGAGTTAAATAGTAAATAGTAAACACTGAGTATTTTGATTTGGCTATCTCAGTCATTTTCACATAAACATGGACTGTTAGACCACTGAGGCAGACCTGCTTAACTTGTCCCTTGTCCCTTGTCCCAATTATCAATTTTGTTTCTGTTTCTATTACAAATATTATACAGGATTTGGGAAAATAATATTTCTGGCACAGGTATGTTCTGTTCAGTTGCTTTGATAGAGGGAAACAAGTTACATTTCTAGTTTTTACTTTCGGTGAAGTTCCTCCTACAAGAAGTCACGTTCTTCTGAGCAGTTCACCAGTTAAATGCTGAAATATTCCCATCAGACTATAAATGAAGTAGACAGAATTTATGAAAGAACATCAGTGATCCAGAACACTGCAGGTTGAAACCTGAAGATACTGAAGAACAAATAGGTTGGTGTTTATTTTTGATTTTTTTTTTTTATGGATGATAAAGAACTTTAATATTTTAAAATGATGCTGTGCTATTAAAGTACAAAATAAGCAGAAAAGAAGAAGATAATATGCATGATACTTCCCATGAGCTGGGTACAAAAATAATCTTGAAACACAAATCGCCAGTTAAAAGAGACTTCTGAGAAATGTTCATATTGATTCTCAACATCAGGTGGTCAGACTAAATATTATCTGATTATTCACAGTTATAGAAGTTATTTTTCATGTTGAAGTTGATTTTATATTTCTCTATTTGATTTTTATTAAACCCTTTTACTTTTTAGGACTGTTGAAAATGAAAGAGGAGAGTGGAGAACAGAGAGAAGTGGAGGAGAAACATCTTTGAGGGAAAATCTTTGAGTGACTCAGACTCAAACCAAAAAAACTTTTACCTACTCTCAGTGTGAAAGCAGTTTCCCATCTAAACAAAGTCTTAAACTTCACATGAGAGTTCATAGTGTAGAGAAGGTTTTCACATGTGATCAATGTGGAAATACTTTAACACAAAAAGGAAACCTTAAAATTCACATGAAAATCCATACTGAGAGAAGCCGCACATATGTGATCAGTGTGGGAAGAGTTTCGCAACGAAAGGCGCTTTTACTTTACATGTGCATTCTCATTCTGGAGAAAGGCTATTTGACTGTGATCATTATGGTAAAAACTTTTTTTGGGCAGAATCCCTAAAGAACATGTGTTCTTTGTGTGGAAAAATTCAGTTTACTGAGCTGGGCAATTTAAAATGGCACCAGAAAAGACACAGCGGTGTGAAGAATTATATGTTCTTTGATTGTGGAAAGACATTTTTTAGAGATGCTGAACTTAAACTGCACCAGAGAACTCACAGTGCTGAAAAACCTTACATGTGTTCAAAATGTGACAAGAGATTCAAACGGCCAGAAACCCTGAAAACACATGAAATGATCCACACTGGAGAGAAACCTTACGCATGTGGTCAATATGGAAAGAGTTTCACACGTAAAGGGTTCTTAAAGATCACATAAAAATTCACACTGGACAGAAGCTACACACATGTGATCAATGCGGGAAGAGTTTTACACACAAAAGGAAACCTTGAGTATCACATAAAAATCCATACTGGTGAGAAGCCACACGTATGTTATCAGTGGTGAAAGAGTTTTACACAGACAAATGCTCTTAAGTCACATCTTCATTACCATTCTGGAGAAACGCCATTTAACTATGTTCAGTGTGGTAAAACCTTTTTTGGCGCACATTCCCTGAAGGACCATCTGAAAGTTCATACAAAGGAGAAGCCTTATGTGTGTTCTTTGTGTTGAAAGAGTTTTAGTCACCTAAATGCTTTTAAAATACACCATAAAAGACACAGTGGTGTAAAGTGTATCATGTGCTTTGATTGTGGGAAAACCTTTACTACAGCTGAAGAACTGAAACAGCACCAGAGAATTCACACTGGAGAAAAACCTTACAAGTGTTCACACTGTGACAAGAGATTCAGTCAGCCAGGAAACCTGAAAAAACATGAGAGGATCCACATTGGAGAGAAGCCGCATACGTGATCAATGCGTGAAGACTTTCACAAAGTCTGTAAAATATTTTTACTGATTAGAGTGTAACTAAATTGTGCAAACTGTGACAGGGATTCTCAACTCTGGCCCTCAAGGTCCACTTTCCAGCAGAGTTTAGCTCCAACACTGATAAAACTTGCCTACTAGTAACTTTATAGCTAGTAATTTATCATTAACATAATTTCATGATTTTTGTTTTTATCTGAAAGCTATTAATTACCATGATTGGTGAATTTACATGTGTCTCTTCACATGACTGAGATTAAATGAAATGGCTCTGTCTACATCATTAACTATGCCTGTCTCAAAGGGGGTGGGGGTGGGGGTGGGGGGTGCTGTTTAGTAGTAGTGAGTATTATTAAAAACTTTTGCTTTAAGAGGTTGCATTCACATTCATACATCTCTGATGACTGCTTTGAATGATATGCATCTTCATATCATTTGGTAAGCATAATCCAGAACTCTTAATTATAATAATTGTTAACTGTTTTAAAACTGATGCATACTTCTGATATTTTACAGATATCTAATATTTCACCAGACGAGTGCACTTATTGACATCCACTTCACTGTCAGTCCAAAGCCTTTACATGGCATGTATGAAACTCACATTATTGCTACTTTCAAAATCTCTGTCTGACGATGTTGCAAATGTTAATGTATTATTTTTCTCTCCCTGTCCATTGAATGTGTCAGTGTATTAAGGGCACACAGTAGCAGTTGCAGTTAGACTGGAGTTACTGAAACATCCAAAACATCCACACTTTGGACATTTCAGCCATTATCCATGTATGTATTCAAAGTGTGCTATATATTTTTACAGTTTGTTTTAGGAAGATACTATTTTATTCCTTGGCCTACCATTTGCATTCCTAGAACTGTGGTCTAACAGTTATCTGTAATCAATCTTTGATGACCACGACTGGTTCTTAATATATTCAAGTTTACATTTCTTAGGGTACAGACGTTACTAAATTATTGAAATGAAGTTTGATATTTCCAGTAGAGGTGCTCCGATTGATCAGCTACCGATCATTATCGGCCGATAATCGTTTGGGGATGTTTGATCGGCAGTCTCTAAAAAGGCCGATCTCACGAACCGATCTAAAGCTGATGACGTGCCTGCCGTGAGAGGTTTGGTACGACATGCAGCGGCACCGTCTCGGTCTCTTTTCGGCGCGGGTAAAACAATTATAATGCTAAAGGTGAGGTACAATTCATATTTCTTAATTTAATAACTTATAAAGTAATTTGAAAACCGCATGTGAGCCATAATTTCACAAACAGAGTGAGTGAATGATCGCGCGCCCTCTCTTTTTCACTCTCAAAAGTGCACAAATGGCTTCTAATTACCACATCTCGTCTGACTATAAGCCAGCTGCACAGTTGTCACAGGAATTGTTACTTTCACAATAGAATCAGTGTCGCATCGTCGCAAAAGTTTGTAAACTGCATTTCTTTTTTATTCTTTCCCGTGTTTAACCATTCAGTGCTCGCACGCTCTCCTGGAGACTGGGTGCTCATGCACACTTGAAGCGTAAACACATAATGCCACGTTCACATACACTGTAAAAAATAAAAAAAAACAAGATTTGTTGAGTTACCCTGCTGCCTTAAAATTTTAAGTTGAGTCAACTAAAATAAGTTTAGTCAACATGAAATGGTAAGTTGTACTAAGTAACAACATAGATATTTGTGTTTGCTAAACTTAACAGATGGGTAAGTAACCCAGCTGCCTTAAAATGTTAAGTTGATTCAACTCAAATATCTAAGTTGTCACTTAGTATAATTTAACATTTCAGGTTGAATAAACTTTTTTTTAAGTTGACTGAACTTAAAATTTTAAGGCAGCTAAGTTACAAATTATTTTAAGTTGACTCAACAAATTGTTTTTTACAGTGTACCTCCGTTTGCAGTGTGTATTTTCCCGTGCTCAAGCTAACGGATTAAAGCATTCAAGCTGCATACGGTTGTGGTCTAGTAGTGCATTCCAGGAGATGTGTATCTGCAGCAGTGTAAAGATTGTTTAAGCACTGAGTCATTGTTTGCGGTAAATATGCTGAAAAAGTATTTTCAATAACAATGTTTGGGTTTGAAATCAAAATAGTGAATAAATGTGTTTGTGGAAATCAGAATCATGCTGTGTGTAAGCTATTGTGCAATAATTGCACAACTCTAAAAACAAAAAATGCACAAACATTTATGTGATATATATGTATATATATATATATATATATATATATATATATATATTTAAGTCTAAAAAATGCTCCCTCCACCCCTCAAATAACCCCCCCCCCCCTCAAAAACAAAACAAAACAAAACAAACAACAACAAAAATAAATAAATAAATAAAAAAACATCAGGCCCTGAATAAGTGTCTATAAATCCTGATTTGAGTGTCTCTATACATAATTCTACATGATTAATAGGAGGCTTTAAAAAGATTGGTATCAGTGATCGGATCGGCAGATACAGCTTCCTGTGATCGGCCTCAAAAATCGGAGCACCCCTCATTTCCAGAGTAGTACTGAATCTCATTTTTTTAACTGTGCTTTTTCCAGGCTGCAGATGAAGCCCTCATCCCAAGATGCATTGAGGAGACAATGCCCATGATAGACCAAGGGACATCAGGATCGTCTATGAGGGTCAGATAATCTTAGTGATTTGGATAACTTTGCATTAGCTACTGCAAAATTCAATTGCCCATCTAACTGAAAGGGATCATTCACCCAAAAATGAAAATTCTGGTATCATTTACATACCGTCAAGTTGTTCAAAACCTGTATGAATTTCTTCGTTCTGCTGAACACAAAGGAAGGTATTCTGAAGAATGCTTATAACCAAACAGTTGACTTCCATAGCATTTTTTCCTACTATGGAAAGCAATGCTGCCCCAAAGTTGTCTGGCCTCTAACTTCCCTCAAAATATCTTCCCTTGTGCAGAACAAAGAAATTTATACAGGTTTGGACCAACTTGAGGGTGAGTAAATGATACCAGAACAGTCATTTTTGGGTGAATGATACCTTTGAAGATTATAATGGTGAAGCTTTAAAATCAGCACACTTTCAAGGAAACAAGATCTTCAGAACAAGATGGCGCCGCGTACGGCAGCCTCTGTGCTGAGCTCCCCAGTTGTTTTAGTGTTTTTGTTAGTTTTTCCTGTTTTTTGTTTCGCAAACACGAGTTTTACCCGGGACGAACTGCTGAACCTTCGGCAGTACACACCACAAAACCTCCTACCGGATTTCAATTATTCGGACGTTTTGCTGAAGGTTGATCAAACGCTTCAGGACGCGCAGACGGGGGAAGCGAGTCGGCGCGCTCGTGAAGCTTCGACAACGCGGATTCCGAACGGCACTGCCCAGCATACATCTGGCGAATCTACGCTCTCTACCCAACAAAACGGACGAACTCCTCCTGCTCTCCCGGTTAAATAAGGATTTCTCGCACTCTGCTGCTCTGTGTTTCACTCCTCCTGCTCTCCCGGTTAAATAAGGATTTCTCGCACTCTGCTGCTCTGTGTTTCACGGAAACCTGGCTGAACGACGCGATACCGGACGGCGCGCTTCACCTGCCGGGCTATCAGCTGTTTAGAGCGGATCGCGACGCAGAATCAACGGGGAAATCGCGTGGCGGCGGGACGTGCTTTTACATCAATGAAAGGTGGTGTACGGATGTAATGGTGTTAAAGAAGATGTGCTGTCCCGATCTAGAAGCGCTCTTCATTGACTGTAAGCCGTTCTATTCGCCGCGAGTTTTGCTCGTTCATTCTCATAAGCGTCTACATTCCACCGCAAGCGAACGTGAGCCTGGCACTACAGAAACTCGACGATCAGATCGCAGACATGGAGCAAAAACACCTGGACTCTGTTTTAATCATTCTTGGGGATTTTAACAAAGCAAATCTCTCCCGTGAACTGCCTAAATACAGTCAGCATGTTACATGCCCCACCAGAAACAGTAATATATTGGATCACTGTTACACCACAATAAGGAATGCATATCACTCTGTCCCACGGGCAGCTTTGGGACTCTCTGATCACTGCCTGGTTCATCTTATACCATCCTACAGGCAAAAACTTAAATCTGCTAAACCTGTAGTTAAGACTGTAAAGAGATGGACCAACGAAACAGAGCGGGTTTTACAGGCCTGTTTCGAATTGACTGATTGGAGTGTTTTTGAAGCTGCTGCAAACGATCTGGACGAGCTCACAGAGACTGTAACTTCATATATCAGTTTCTGTGAAGATATGTGCATTCCTACCAGGACTTATTTAACTTACAACAATGACAAACCGTGGTTCACTGCAAAACTCAGACAGCTCCGTCAAGCCAAAGAAGATGCTTACAGGTATGGGGACAAAGTCTTGTACAAACAGGCCAAGTACACACTGGAAAAGGAGATTAAAGTGGCAAAGAGGAATTATTCCGAAAAGCTAAGGAACAAATTCTATTCCAGTGACTTTTCATCAGTGTGGAAAGGTCTGAAAGTCATTACCAACTACAAGACACCATCCCCAGCACTGTAGAGAACCAACAACTGGCAGACGATCTGAATGAGTTTTATTGCAGGTTTGAAAAAACACCATTGACACCTCCAACAACCCTCCTCTCCCCGACTCCTGCACTTCAGATCAGTGAAGACGAGGTGCGCCAGGTCTTCAGAAAGAACAAAAGAAGAAAGGCACCAGGCCCAGACGGTGTGACACCAACCTGTCTGAAAACCTGTGCTGACCAGCTGGCCCCCATCTTCTCACAGATCTTCAACAGGTCTCTGGAGTTGTGTGAAGTCCCTTCCTGCTTCAAACCCTCCACTATCATCCCCGTTCCAAAGAAACCCAAGATAACAGGACTTAACGACTACAGACCTGTGGCGCTAAAGTCTGTCGTCATGAAGTCGTTCGAAAAACTGGTTCTGGCTTATCTGAAGGACATTACTGGACCCTTGCTGAACCCCCTGCAGTTTGCTTACCGAGCAAACAGGTCCGTGGATGATGCAGTAAACATGGGACTGCACTTCATCCTGCAACATCTGGACAATTCAGGGACTTATGTTAGGATCCTGTTTGTGGACTTCAGTTCAGCCTTCAACACTATCATCCCAAACTTACTCCTGCAAAAAATAACTCAGCTCTCTGTGCCTACCTCCATCTGTCAGTGGATCACCAGCTTCTTGACAGACAGGCAGCAACTAGTAAAGCTGGGAAAATTCTCATCCTGCACTCGCACAATCAGCACTGGTGCTCCTCAGGGTTGTGTCCTCTCCCCACTGCTCTTTTCCCTTTACACCAATGACTGCACCTCCAAAGACCCCTCTGTCAAGCTCCTGAAGTTTGCGGACGACACTACAGTCATCGGCCTCATTCAGGATGGTGACGAGTCTGCCTACAGACAGGAGGTTAAAGAGCTAACTGTCTGGTGCAGCCATAACAACCTGGAGCTTAACACGCTCAAAACAGTAGAGATGACAGTAGACTTCAGGAAGAACCCCCCTGCACTCCCCCCTCTCACCATTATGGACAGAACTGTAATGACAGTGGAGACATTCAGATTCCTTGGCAACACCATCTCTCAGGACCTGAAGTGGGATGTCCACATTGATGCAGTTGTTAAAAAGGCCCAGCAGAGGCTGTTCTTCCTTCGCCAACTGAGGAAGTTCAACCTGCCTCAGGTACTACTGAAACAGTTTTACACTGCTATCATCGAATCCGTCCTCTGCACCTCAATAACTGTCTGGTTCAGCTCAGCTACCAAATCTGACCTCAGAAGACTGCATCGGACAGTCCGGACTGCTGAGCGAATTATTGGTACAACCCTTCCTACTCTCCAAGAACTGTACTTATCCAGAGTGAGCAAAAAGGCTGGCAAAATCGCTCTGGACCCCTCACATCCAGCACACTCCCTCTTTGAACTGTTGCCGTCCGGTCGACGCTACAGAGCACTGAGCACCAGAACAGCCAGGCACAGGAACAGTTTCTTCCCTCAAGCAATCCATCTCATGAACACTTCACAATAAACGTGGAACACACAACACTATTACCCATTCACTTATCCAGTTATTTAACACACATACTTATTTACACTTCTAATTGCACCTTACGTACATAGTAAATTGTTTATTTTGTTGTAGCATCTGGACCAATCAGACACAGTTATTTGTTACCTTTAACAAAGAATCTTCAAAACCAACAACCCCAGCTATATGCTGGAGTTTTGGAGACATCCCCCCAAAGCAACGAACAACCTGAAAGGGCACAGTTGCCAGGACGACAATCTGATAAGAGGTTTTATTGCCCGCAGGAATGCACATCTGCCCATGCTACATTTGCCATCAGAAAGACACAATGCCTATAGGCTCTTTCCTATTCATTCACAGACAAACCTTTCTTTGACCTTCCTATCACACATAGCCCAGGTCATTGTGTACAGTATTACTGCATTGTATTTTAATTTTGTCTGTTGTTTTTGTATTTGTCTTTCTACTGTTTTATGCATGTTTTCTGATAGATGACTAGTAGTATAACCCACCTATGCCATGCTTGGACTCTTTGAGTTCGTGTTTTGATGATCTAAAAGATGGTGTAAATTAGATGTTGATACCTATGCAACATATTAGTGTTTTAAGAAACCTTACTAGTTTTTGCATCAACACCCAATCGAATTACATATGCAAAATACCATGCTCACAGACGAAGAGTCGTAAACTTTCCCTCCAAAGGAGAAAGTTACCATTGGATCGTGGACCTCCTGGAGGCACAGCCTCCAGAGACCTTAAAGGCATCAAACGTTAGTCCGCCTCCCTCCTCTTGACTCTCTTCACGCTCTTCTGCAAGATCTTCCGATTGCTGCCTGTGGAGGAACCCACAGGGAGCCTGAGCCGGCACAGGCCGTGCCCGGCGGGCCCGACAGGCCCCAACATCTAGAGCTATGGCTCTCACCACAAAGAGCCAGACACTTTTACTCAACCCCGGAATTCATCCTCATGAAATGTCCTCGAACAGACATTTCTCTATTCCGTGCTTTTAGCTTTCTTCACTCGTCTCACGTGAGTTCTTTCAGAACCTAAGAGGATGAGGAGGATGAGCTAGAACTCGTCGGAACTCTAAGCTGCGCCAGGCCTTGCGGCCTTGTCTTTCCATTCTCCAAAGACCACAGGACTTCAGCTGGGTCCCTCTCAGCTCTTGGTTCTTCTTCAATTGTCACATGGGAAGAAACTCCCAGTCACCATTGAGTCAGAACATCTTTGGAGTTCATCACTCTTCGGACCCAGAAGAACGTGATCGCGATTCCAAACCACCACTGCTCCAAACCATCAAGACTTTCACCCGAGACTGCATTCGGACACTTGTTCATCGACCAAGGCAATGCAAGTATCGTACATTTAACTAAACAAAACAGAGGTTTAGTATAAGCTGTAGACAGCACTGATGGTTTCACTCAGGTGGTTAACTGACTCTTTTCATAGCTACATTCTCTGGTCTCTCTAACTTCAGTTCTCACTGACCCTTCCCCCATGTATGAATGATTTCATGTCTGTTTGTTTAGATTAGTTATGTGTTAGTCCTTCGTTAATAAACTCTTGTGCACAAATTACATGAGTTTTGATTCTGATTCTGCCTTGCAAATTAATGTCCCTTTACGATTCCGATCCGAGCTACATGCTCTAATGCAATAGTACTTCAAGGAAGTTATTTTCTGTGCCCAAGAAAATATCATTTCTTAGAGTTGATATAAAACTTATACTGAATGTTCGCTGGACGAACAGATTAGTTGATGGAAAATTAATTCTGCTACAGTTACTACTGGCAGCTGATATAAATAATTGTAATTAATCATAATTAATTGTAATTATTTATATACATTTCCCTTTGAGCTAAATCGCGACATTTAATGGTGGAGAACACGGCAGTCGTTTAAACATTATTTGCAAGGAGATTCAATATCAAACTTGTGTGTTTGTTTCATAGATTTTATTAATGTCTTACACATGCAGCTTCTGACAACATCAGATAGACTATAGCTTGAATGTGCCCTACTACAAGCAGTAGAAACTTGTTCAATGCTATAACACATCTTTAAATCGTACGATAAGAAACTAACCTGATGTTAGCGAAGAAATCCTAATTTCTGTTGTTAGTAGAGTGTAAGCCTTCTCTGACGAAGAAACCTCAGATTAGCAGCCCGTATGAATGGTACCAGAATAAATTCATCTAAATTTGGGCGAAGAAATCCCCACTTTTAGCTTTAAATGTGCAAGTCTTTTCTGACAAAGAAATCTCAGATTAGCAGCCCACATAAATGAATAAATTCATCTAAATTTGGGCGAAGAAATCCCCACTTTTAGCTTTAAATGCATAAGTCTTGTCTGACAAGGAAGTTTCAGATTAGCGGCATTAAATAATCTGCATGGCGAAGAAATCCCACTTGCATTGATATTAAAACTGAGCGTAGAAGAAATCTTGCTACGGTATAGTTATTCTAATGGCGATTTGAGCGATGTTCCTCATTTCTCCGAATTAAGGCCTTCTTGTAACTATCGCATATCATTGTAATCATTAAGATTATGCAATTGAATAGCGAATTAATGATGAAATTCTAGCTTAGCTAACTAGTAATTTGCCATTGTCTGTGAAGTGAATGTGCTGTTTTGATTTGTGAATGAAGTTGTATGCGATAAGTCATAACTGACTGCGTGTGAGTTTCCCATGCATGTTTCACAGCAGCACAAGTTCTGCTCAGCTTGCTCGTTGCTGTAAACATACATCGGTCTCTTAGCAACGTCTGACCCCGGAAGTTGAGAGCAGACTCTTCCGGTTCGATCTGATAACAGCATACACATCACAGACCCCTGTGTAAACTGAGTAGAACTGAGTGTAGCCAAAGCTAACACTTTAGCAGCCGTACAGGCACATAAGCTAAGCCCTTTACCTCAACTATTAACTGTTAGCATCCGACTAACATTTAGATACGTGTGAGTGTAAAGCGTAACGTTCACGAACCTCTTCTCTCTCTCTCTCCCCCTTTCTCTTGGTTTCACCTCCTATTTGTGCTATCACCTTCTGTGTAGGCTCAATTAGTTTGGCCCCTCCTCACACACTTGGGTTTTAACTGTTACTTTGATATTGACTTTATTCTACCTCGCTTGGAGTTTATTTAATTTATATACCCTCGTTTAGCTTGAATGTACCAATTCAGCTAAGTTGATTTTAATTAAATCACAAATTTAATTAAATCAAGTTATTTACTTTTCCTTTAGTTTCCTAAAGCTATTAGGATATTTTAATTTTTCTTTCACCTTATTTTAGTTTATCTGACCATCACTATCTTTCCTCTCGGTATAGGACTATAGCAGTTCTAGCAACTGTTGTCCCCTTAATGAACCGTACAGGTTATTAGTAGACTAATTCCCGTCTCTCATTACTCCTTAGCAGTCAGGCCTATTACATGAGGTACAAGTACCGTTCACCAAGCCATAGGCCCTGAGAAGACTAGAAACACTTCCTAGTGATTCTGCTTATTTACCTTGAGATGTTTGATGCGTCCCTGCTAGCTTAGCTAACAGTCTCCCTAGATTTATGACACTCCTGCAGCATTCCTTTGAACAAGGGACAACTGCGTAGTCATATCTCCTATCTTAAACTAAATAAGGAAAGCCCTTCCTTCTACCTCTGTCTCTTTCTGATTTTATTTCAGTCTTGTTTTATTCGATACCTTCATAGTGACCAAACCTGTGAACCATCAGTGTTTTGAGTAATAATTTGACTACAGGTAAAGCCTGGTCAGTAGCTGACCCCCTGCTTACAGCCCCATCAAAGTTACTCAAACCCTCTCTTTGTGCTGACCCGCACAAAACCTTAGCACCCCACTTCACTAGCTGGCCTAACCAGCTATTAACACCTTACACGGCCTAGAGAGCCGTTCCCTATACAGATAGCTTAACACCTCTGTGTGTACTTGCATTTGCCGTCTGCCTTTCTCTTTCGTATTCCCACAAGTGAACCAGCATGCCTCAGACATCCAGCCCTGCCACCCACCAGGAGCACCTGGGGACCCCGCAGAGCACTGGGATGGACATCCTTCAGCCTAAAGCAGTCAACAACCTGCAACGGCAGAGAAAGGAACAGCAGGACTGCGACACAAGTGGACACCTCACACCCAGCCTGGACAATCAGGAGCTGACCAGCGTCACCTTCTCATTGGCCCACACCCTCAAGGGCCTCAGACAGGAGGTAAATGAACTGAAACTCCAATTCACAGAGTTCCAAAGGGAACTGACACCTGCTCAGCAAGAGAAGGAACGGGACAGGTGCAAGGAACCTGACAGAACAGCACAACAGAAGGAAATCACCAGTCTTCAGGAGGCTCTAACAGCTGCCGGACACAAAGAGCAGCTTGGAAAGGCCATCAGACAAGATTTGGAAAGAGAACTGTTTCAAACAAAGTCACTGTTAAGAACAGCATACGTAGAACTTAATGAGAGAGACACTAGAGCTAAGGCCTTAGAAGGCCATCTGAATGTAGCCAGAGCTGAAGTCCAAACCCTGACTCAGCAATTCTGCAACATTAAAGAGGAGCTTGACATGGTTCAGAGAGAACTGAAACAGTCTTACAGGCTGTGCATGGACTCAAGTAAAAGACACCCTGCTGCATGTCACACAGCCAGCAGTGCAAACCCCCGTACCCCTGTACACAGATACAAAGGGGGGGGGGGGGGGGGCAAAGATCTCTGCTTGACACTTCTCAAGTCGGCTTCCAGGAAACCTCAGCAGCCGCAGAGAGAACAGAATTAATTCAGACGAACCCTGAAGTGACACATGAAGTGACACTCAAAGAACTCAATCGAATGGCGAGAAACATCCCTGCATTCACACCAGAACTTGCAGGAGACCATGACGTCCACGCCTACCTGAGAGACATTGACTTTTTCCTTCAGTCTTGGAAATGTGTGAACCACCAAGATAGACTTTATCTGCTCTGGATCACCTCTAGCCCAGAGGTGCGACGCTTCCTGGCTCGACAGCCAGGACACATTCAATCAAACTACCAGCAGCTAAGACAAGCCATCATTAAGGAATTCTCAGACCCAGAGTCTGAACACGGACTGATCGCTGCACTGGCCACCAAACAGGGCCGGTATGAAACTCCATATGCTTACTACCACAGACTTCGACGAGCTTACTTCGGAGCTCGCAATGAACCTGGGATGGAGGAGGACACCAACTTCAAGAGCATCTTCCTTCAAAACCTCCATCCTATTGTAAGTCACCATCTAGGCATTTTAGCCTGCCCTCACTCAGTGCCTATTCAACAACTGCGTGACCTGACACAGAAGGCCTTTAACAAGCACAAGGCCTCCACCAAAGGTGTTTGTAAGACCCCACTGATTCTGGACTGCACAACCCAGAATTCAAAGCAGGCACCAGAAGGCACCCAGCATTGTCACAATGCCAGGCCCTTCTACAGAAAGACACTAGCCAACAGAGGACATAACCGTCACTGCGGCAACAGACCCAGGTTCCAGACCAACCGCTGGGAGGAGCCATGGAAAAGGGCATCCTCAGCCTGCGCACACCACGGTATGTCCAACAGCAGTCAACCACATCCTCCTCCACACCCTTCACACAGGTGCTAAATGGAGGCTGCACAACAACAGCTAGACATACCCATTGTTGAGTTACAGGAGCTGCTGACACTAGCAAAGAGCTCCTTGAACAAAACTCCACTGAGAAGTACCGGAAAGGACAAACTTTGACTCCTTGTCAAACATAACACAGCATCAGACTCCTCCAGGGGAGGAGAATCCCGCAAAACCAGCCAACACCCCAGGAGCAGCCAGACAACGTTGGATAGAGCAACGGGCCCACATGCCCAACAGCGAAACCTCTACCAACACAACTCAGGCAAGCTTAAGTCAGTGCTGCCACCCGAGAAAGCAACACTGCCAACATCAGACTTTTAGTGATGTTTAAGCAGAACAGAGGGCTAACAACCACCTGCTGCCCTCCTGCCATCATCACTAGGTCAGTCTGAAACTCTCTTCACACTACCATCTCCATTACGATTCCCTGCGACCCTTGGAATCACCTGCCCTCTCACAAGTGAGAGTTCAACCAGTTGTTTCAAACAACACCTAAAGCAACCATTTGACCCAGGCCAAATCACCTCAGGACGACAGGTGACACTGCCACAACACCTGCTGCACAAGCTCAAGGACCTGCACCTTGCTACTGCCTACACCACCATAGCACACCACCTGACAGCACCCCAACCACTCCTAGTGGCACCAACAGCCAGAGAGCAACCGCTCTCTCCCAGCCATAAGTGACAGGTGCGTGTCTGATTGTTCGGCACCTCGGACATCGCTCGCTGTTGTCTGTTGGACAGACAACAACGTTCGAAAGGGGGGAGATATGTAGCATCTGGACCAATCAGACACAGTTATTTGTTACCTTTAACAAAGAATCTTCAAAACCAACAACCCCAGCTATATGCTGGAGTTTTGGAGACATCCCCCCAAAGCAACGAACACCCTGAAAGGGCACAGTTGCCAGGACGACAATCTGATAAGAGGTTTTATTGCCCGCAGGAATGCACATCTGCCCATGCTACATTTGCCATCAGAAAGACACAATGCCTATAGGCTCTTTCCTATTCATTCACAGACAAACCTTTCTTTGACCTTCCTATCACACATAGCCCAGGTCATTGTGTACAGTATTACTGCATTGTATTTTAATTTTGTCTGTTGTTTTTGTATTTGTCTTTCTACTGTTTTATGCATGTTTTCTGATAGATGACTAGTAGTATAACCCACCTATGCCATGCTTGGACTCTTTGAGTTCGTGTTTTGATGATCTAAAAGATGGTGTAAATTAGATGTTGATACCTATGCAACATATTAGTGTTTTAAGAAACCTTACTAGTTTTTGCATCAACACCCAATCGAATTACATATGCAAAATACCATGCTCACAGACGAAGAGTCGTAAACTTTCCCTCCAAAGGAGAAAGTTACCATTGGATCGTGGACCTCCTGGAGGCACAGCCTCCAGAGACCTTAAAGGCATCAAACGTTAGTCCGCCTCCCTCCTCTTGACTCTCTTCACGCTCTTCTGCAAGATCTTCCGATTGCTGCCTGTGGAGGAACCCACAGGGAGCCTGAGCCGGCACAGGCCGTGCCCGGCGGGCCCGACAGGCCCCAACATCTAGAGCTATGGCTCTCACCACAAAGAGCCAGACACTTTTACTCAACCCCGGAATTCATCCTCATGAAATGTCCTCGAACAGACATTTCTCTATTCCGTGCTTTTAGCTTTCTTCACTCGTCTCACGTGAGTTCTTTCAGAACCTAAGAGGATGAGGAGGATGAGCTAGAACTCGTCGGAACTCTAAGCTGCGCCAGGCCTTGCGGCCTTGTCTTTCCATTCTCCAAAGACCACAGGACTTCAGCTGGGTCCCTCTCAGCTCTTGGTTCTTCTTCAATTGTCACATGGGAAGAAACTCCCAGTCACCATTGAGTCAGAACATCTTTGGAGTTCATCACTCTTCGGACCCAGAAGAACGTGATCGCGATTCCAAACCACCACTGCTCCAAACCATCAAGACTTTCACCCGAGACTGCATTCGGACACTTGTTCATCGACCAAGGCAATGCAAGTATCGTACATTTAACTAAACAAAACAGAGGTTTAGTATAAGCTGTAGACAGCACTGATGGTTTCACTCAGGTGGTTAACTGACTCTTTTCATAGCTACATTCTCTGGTCTCTCTAACTTCAGTTCTCACTGACCCTTCCCCCATGTATGAATGATTTCATGTCTGTTTGTTTAGATTAGTTATGTGTTAGTCCTTCGTTAATAAACTCTTGTGCACAAATTACATGAGTTTTGATTCTGATTCTGCCTTGCAAATTAATGTCCCTTTACGATTCCGATCCGAGCTACATGCTCTAATGCAATAGTACTTCAAGGAAGTTATTTTCTGTGCCCAAGAAAATATCATTTCTTAGAGTTGATATAAAACTTATACTGAATGTTCGCTGGACGAACAGATTAGTTGATGGAAAATTAATTCTGCTACAGTTACTACTGGCAGCTGATATAAATAATTGTAATTAATCATAATTAATTGTAATTATTTATATACATTTCCCTTTGAGCTAAATCGCGACATTGTATTTTGTATATTGTAAAAAATGTTACTGCTATTTTTGCACATTGTATGTCTTGTAAATTTGTATATTGTTCTTTTATTATGTCTTTTTTTTCATGTCTGGTCCTGTCACTGTCATTCTATTGCACTGTGGAGCTTCTGTCACTACAACAAATTCCTAGTATGTGTAAACATACATGGCAATAAAGCACATTCTGATTCTGATTCTGAAAGTCCTTTAAAAAAAAAAGTAAAAATACATTTTTTTTTATTACATTAGTTATGCTGTTATTGTTCTTATTGTGTAATACTGTAATATTGCAAAGAAGTGTAAGCTTTTTAGTTTTGGATTTAGCTTTGGGGTTATATTTTAACAGATGCATTTCAAACAAATGAGCATGCTGCTCTGTATATTTGTGATCTGTATGGATTAAATTTTTTTTTTTTTTTTTTTCCTAAAAATGTTTTTGCTTATTGCCTTGCTTAAAAAAATCGACAATATTAAGGTTCCTAAAATGCTATTCTTTATTTACAAATGTAATACTTATAGTTTACTGTAACACAGTTCGTAGAACGTGAACAAGGAGGCAGGAACCGGCGAATATTCAAACACTTTAATAATAAAATAAAGAAACACAAAAGTAAAGCGGCAGCCCCTCATGGACGACTGCCGCATACAAAACACAAAACAGTCCAGGCCTGGTCTTCTCTCGTCTTCCACTTTCGTCACTCCTCCTTTTATTTTTATCCTTCCGGAGCTCCTCCGTGGGACTCAAGACCGGTGAGTGGCGCAGGTGTCGCTCATTATCATTATACTCCACCGGCCTCGTTCCATTCCCACGGCTCTCGGCCCTGCCCCGCTCGTCACATTTACCAAAGTGTTTTTATTCAGTTATTAATTTCCTTTGGATTTATCATACATTTTATCATAGTTTTATTTAATGTATTGAAACACCACTGCATATAGTGGATAAAGCTTTCATGTAAACAAAAATCATGTTAAATCAACAAGGCAACGTGGCATAAAAAGCAAAAAAACAACATTAAGAAAATCATAATCATTTGACAAACATAATTTACTTAACATAAACAGAGATAAATTACGTTGAGAGAACATAATAAAAATTTGTGCAATATATGTACATACATATTTTTTTATGTTAATCCAGCAGATTTTTTTTTCAGTGTGTGTTTCTCTTTAAGTTCATTTTTACAGCATCTATTGGCAGTTTCTAGTAAAAGTTCTTCAGAAGTTCTTTCTGAAAATGCATGAGTCCAAAGAGTAGAAACTGACATCTGATTTAATGTTTTGCCTCTCAGCAACAAGCAGCTGCAAAGTGGTGCAAAGGTCATGCTGGATGACATCTGCATTAAATATTTTTGCATATTTTTGTGAAGGCAGTGAAAAAAAACAACAGCCAGGGGTGTTCTTACAGGATGTCTCCATCAGCAGGGTTTTAATTAATTTTCTAAATATGCATTAGTTGGGTGTCTTTGATGATTGCATAAATATATAATTGTGGATATATTCAATTACTCCTAACTCCTGGGTGTAAGTGAGATTCTCCTGAGATCTGCCTTTTGAATTTCACTGTGGTAGTAGTTCACAGCTGTCTCAGTTCTGTCCACATCCAGCCAGGGTTTCTGTTAGAGACAGAGAGAAGAATTCATATCACAAAGTAATCAACAAACAGAACTGCTTCTATTAAACAAACAAACAAATGAAAAATCCCTGAGCCAAATGAAGATTGGTTTGTGACAGTTTCCCGAGTCACGTGCAATAATTGTTCAGTGGTGTCACAACACCATTACTAAATCCACAGCAGGACCAGTACAGTCCGACTCTGCACGTGAATAATTTTTATTAGCCGGTTCTTTTCAGTGAATTAAAACCAGTCAGCGAAACCAATGTGATCTACAGTGCATCTGGAAAGTATTCACAGTGCTTCACTTTTTCCACATTTTGTTATGTTACAGCCTTATTCCAAAACGAATTCAATTTATTATTTTCATCAGAATTCTATAATACCTCATAATGACAATATGAAAGAAGTCTGTGCAGCAGGTGCAATGATATTACACAGTGCATCAAAGTGACCAGTGCTAAGTTGGTGTAGATGCAGAGTTGCAGCCAGCAGAGTTGACATTTTTGAGCGAGATGCTAACGGTCTAATCGGATTCAACAATCTACACTAAACTATGCTAAAAGCGTTACCGCCAGACCCAGGGATCGGCTGAATGGATTCGGTAAAACTCAACTGTTTAACTCCAGGGGAGTTGGAAAATGAGTCTATTTTCAAAAAAAGTGGAGTGTTCCTTTAAGCATTTACAGCCTCTACTCAATACTTTGTTGAAGCATTTTTGGCACCAGTTACAGCTGTCCTTCTGTAGGTTTCTCCTATCTCCACATATGATCATGGAGTTCAACTAGAGTGACCATCAGGTTCTTGGTCACCACTCTAGAAGAGGCTCTTCTCAATCAATTGCTCACTATGGCCAGGAGGCCAGCTCTAGGAAGAGTCCTGGTGGTTTCAAACATTTTTTATTTACAGGTCTACAGGCAATTCCTTGGACTTTGTGGCTTGGTTTGTGCTCGGACATGCATTGTTAACTGTGGGACCTTATATGGACAGGTGTGTGCCTTTCGAAATCATGTCCAGTCAACTGAATTTACCACAGGTGGACTCCAATCAAGTTATAGAAGTGAGATTGTCCATCTGGAGTCTGTCTCTAAATGTCACAGTTTTGTCATCTGTATAGATGTTCTCTCTGTTGATTTCAGCTATAACAGTGTCTGGATTGTCAACTTTAAACATCCACAGTATCTGATCATTTTTCTGTACTTTATCATGAGTGTTTAGAGTGACAGAATCTCCCTCAGTCACTGACACTGACTTCGCTACATCTGAATCGCCAAACACACCTGAAACACAACAAACATTTTTATTCAGATTTGTTTGTTTTAAACAAGTTTAGAGAAAAATACATTTAAAAATCAGCAGCTTCACTAAAACGGCTTGTTCAGACGTGCATATGGCGTTATTTATAATAATAATAATTAATAATAATAATAACAATAACAAAGTAACTAATAATAATAATAATAATAATAATAATGATAACAATAATGTTTGGATATATAAATAACACAACCTCTTCGTGAACTGGACTGCAGTCTGCAGTTCGTTGTTTATTCTTTCAGGATGTTTACCAGATGTTAAGCTCTACTGAACATGTCGACATTACCATGTCTTTTTCTGCTGATTGCTTTTTGTTACTTGGAAGCTAGTTTACTATTTTGCATTTCCTCCCCTCAAATGATGAAATAAAGAATGCTTTCATAATTTTAAAAGATAAAAATGGCTGATTTAAAGTTAAACCCCATATACCAGATTTAGAAAAAAAAAAAAACACTTATCACGTAAAAACCAAATCCACAGACAGAAGAAATAAGATTTATATACCATATTCGCAAAAATCCGATCAATAAACTCGTCATGGTTTAGTAGAGGCTTTCTTTGACTGACGAGATCCAAAAACATTTAACTCGATCCACTTTTCTCAAACGTCAGGGTAGTTAATGCGCTTAAAGCAAAATAATTTCGGGAAGTAACGTTAACAGTGCTATTTAAGCTGTAAACAGTATCGTTTTCGCTCTACATTTGTTCAAGATGGGATAGGCTACACAAAAGCCCCTTCTAGTACGGAACTATTACGTCGACTGTTAATTAAAATAATTTGTGATTCATCTAAAATGCACGATGTTTTGAAAAATAAATAAATAAAGAACTAGCCTACAGAATCCAAAGCGCTATCTTGATTTAAGTTTTCAGAGTTCCAGATTTCGGTTAGGCTACTTCTGCTGGATAAAATTGCTCCGCCTATTTAGGGTCCTCCTATTTTTTCAGTGTCTAGTTCAGTACAGTAAATGTGGTGTGGATCTCAGTCGTCGAGATGTCTTTACAGTAGCTGTATGAACATCAGGGGAAATTAATTTCACTGACACAAACAGGATGAAGACTTTTATTTATTTTGTTCAACTTGTGGGCTGCAGCTCCTAGCTGCAGCTTAACTCCTTCCTGTCATTTTCCTTTCAGCAAATAAACAATAATCCCTGTTCTGTTGCAGCTATGATAGAGTAAAGTGTTTTTCACGAGTTCCTAGATCTCTAATCTAAATACCAGTTTTATTATTTGCATACCAAACAAAGTAGAAAGCTGCAGTTTTATAAATCAAAAAGTCAGTTGACTTCTAAAATGACTGAAAAGACAAGAAAAGGTAGGTTTACATCAGCTCAAGATTCATCCTTAAGCACAAAAGCCATCAATTACCATCAATAAACCTGAGATGTCAGTCCTAAATTAGTGTACAGAAATTACATTAAAGTTATACTCTAAATTGGTAATGCCACTATTTTCACATCTAGAGATCTTCTACACTTTGGGTTTTGGCTGGCCACTATTTCCTGTTACAGAAATCATTTTATGTTGAAAGAAGTGTGTGTGATAAATGTACATTATGATCTGCACCGTTGCTGTGTTTAACAAAAATAATTTAAATGACACATTAGAATAACTTTTTGAACACCATTCATAATGTTCAGAGTCCTTTACTACCAGTTATGATTTACACAAAGGAGTTTGCACACGTCTGGTGTTTCATGGAAATTGTACATTAGAACAACTGTTTTCTATATTCACTATCAGTTGACTCTTTGTTCTCATTCATAGGAGCTCAAAGTCAAGGCCAGCCACCATCCTCAATGCAGACTTTTATTTTCTCTGAGCAACAAGTTCATGTAAGCGTTTTTGTGAGCTATATTTTCTTTCTTCTAGCTTTTCCACTGTCACGTTTGTCTCAATACTTTGCAACTTCCTCAACATGTGAGTGTGCTTCTCTTTGAGTTCATTTTTACAGCATCTTTTGGGCAGTTTCTAATAAAAGTTCTTCAGAACATCTAATTTTGTTTCAATTTACATATTTTTGTGATGAAGTATGTTGTCTTAACATAATGCTATGACACATTTACCTACTTACCGTAACATTACAGGCGTGGGTTCATCTGTAGCCCTTCACCCACAAACAGTGTTTCCACAGCATGTTCTGCACACCTTCCGCATGGTATATCTCCAATAACAGAAACTCGTGCCATATCTGACCAAAGACCACAATGCATCTCATTTTGAGCAGAGCAGTGCATGAAGCATTTGTTTCGTGCATAAAAAAAGCAAAACAAGATCCTTGTCTGCTTGGATGCAAAACAGAAATAAGAAATACTTAGTGGTAACAGATTTTTATTATTTTTTTAAGTATCTGTAATACTTTGCATTTACTTTTATTGTTTTATACCATATTATGATTGTCTTTATAACATTTTATAATTTTCTGCAACACTATAAATGAATTTATAATTGAAGTGGTCAAATTATGAAAAATCTAATTTTTCCTTGACCTTTAGAAATATACTATATATATAACTCAAAAATTCCCCCTTCCTGTAAACACTCTGAAAATGCATGAGCCCAGTCTTTGTTTGGATTTCCCACAGTACAAATTGCAGTTCAGAGCACTTCACTGCAGAAGAGTAGAAACTGACATCATATTTAATGTTCTGCCTCTCAGCAACAAGCAGCTGCGAGGTGGTGCAAGGGTCGTGCTGACATCTGCATTAATTGATCATTTTAGGGCTGCTCAAACAGAAGGTGTAATGGGGAGGCTGTTGTTCCCCTGCAGTTTCCTGAGTACAATAGTATTTTTGTGAAGGCACTGAAAAAACCATAATGGCCAGGGGCGTTCTTACAGGACTAGTCTCCATCAGCAGGGTTTTAATTCATTTCTAAATATGCACTAGTCTTTGATGATCACATAAAGACCTGAGATCTGCCTTTTGCATTTTACTGTGGTGGTAGTTCACAGTTGTCTCAGTTCTACCCACATCCAGCAAGGGTTTCTGTTAGATAGAGAGAAGAATTCATATCACAAAGTAATCAATACACAGAACTTCCACTAAACAAAAAACAAAAACCAAAATAATAATAATCCCTGAGCCGAATGAAGATTGGTTTGTGACAGTCTCCGAGTCATGTGCAATAATTGTTCAGTGGTGTCACAACACCATTACTGAATCCACCGCTGGACCAGTACAGTCCATCAATCACATGAATGATTTTTATTAGCCGATTCTTTTCAGTGAATCAAAATCAGTCAGTGAAACCAATGTGATCTACAGTGCATCTGGAAAGTATTCACAGTGCTTCACTTTTCCCAGATTTTGTTATGTTACAGCCTTATTCCAAAATGAATTAAATTAATCATTTTCCTCAAAATTCTATAATACCTCATAATGACAATGTGAAAGAAGTTTGTTTGAAATCTTTGCAAATGTATTAAAAAAAAAAAAAAAAAAAACTCTTTTTCTAGGCTGATATGGCTAGGAACTATACTCTCATTCCGGCGTGATAATCTAGGAACTTTGTTGCTGTACCATGGGTGCAGCAGGCACCATGATATTACGCAGCGCATGAAAGTGACCAGCACTAAATTGGTGTAGATGCAGAGCTGCACCCGGTGATTGGCTGAATGGATTTGAAAACAGTATAACTCAACTGTTTAACTCTAGGGGAGTTGGAAAATGAGTCTATTTTCAAAAAAAGTGGAGTGTTCCTTTAAGCATTCACAGCCTTTGCTCAATACTTTGTTGAAGCACTTTTGACACCGATTACAGCCTCAAATCTTTTTGGGTATGATGCGACAAACTTTGATCATCATCATTTGGCAATTATCTGCCATTCTTCTCATCTCTTCACCTCTCAAGCTGTCAGTTTGGATGGGGGCAGATGCATATTTTCAGATTTCTAGAGAAATATTTGATTGGGTTCAAGCCCAGGCTGTGGCTGGGCCACTCAAGGACATTCACAGAGTTGCCTATAAGCCAATCTTGCTGTGTGCTTAGGGTCATTGTCCTGTTGGAATGTAAACCTTCTGCCCAGTCTGAGGTTCTGAATGCTCTGGACTGGGTTTTCATTCAGACTATCTTATTATTTTGGTGCATTGAGCTTTTCTTCTACTCTGACGAGTTCCTCAGTCCCTGCTGCTAAAAAACAGCCCCACAACATGAGGCTGACACCAGCACACTTTACTTTTGGGATGGTGCTCTGCAGGTGATGAGCAAAGCTGGTTTCCTTTAAACATGATGCTTAGAATCGAGGTTCATCACACCAGAGAATCTTGTTTCTCAGAGTCTGAGGATCCTTTAGATGCTTTTTTGCAAAGTACAATGTGTGTATTTTCATGAGGAGAGGACTGAGTTTGGCCACACCACCATAAAAACCAGATCGGTGGAGTGTTGCAGGGATGTTTGTCCTTCTGTAAGTTTCTCCTATCTCCACATATGATCATGGAGCTCAACTAGAGTGACCATCAGGTTCTTGGTCACCACTCTAGAAAGGCTCTTCTCAATTAGTTGCTCAGTATGGCCAGGAGGCCAGCTTTAGAAAGAGTCCTGGTGGTTTCAAACATTTTCTATTTACGGATGGGGGCCACTGTGCTCAGTGGGACCTTCAATGCTGCAGAATTTTTTCTGTACCCTTCCTGAGATCTGTGTCTCTATACAATCCTATTTCGGAAGTCTACAGACAATTTCTTGAACTTCATTCCTTGGTTTGTGCACTGACATGCACTGTTAACTGTGGGACCTTATATAGACAGGTGTGTGTCTTTCCACATCATGTCCAATCAACTGAATTTACCACAGGTAAACTCCAATCAAGTTGTAGAAACATCACAAGGATGATTAGTGGAAGGATGCACCTGAACTCAATTTTGAGTGTCTTTGCAAAGGCTGTGAATATTTATGTACATTTAAATTTTTCATTTTTAATTTTGAAAAAATTTGTAAAAGATTATAAACAAACTTCTTTTGCATTGTCATTATGGGATATTGTCTGTAGAATTTTGAGGAAATTACTTATTAATTACAAGGCTATAAAAATATGTGGGAAAAGTGAAGCACTGTGAATATTTTCCGAATGCACTGAAACTCCCGAACAAATGACTATTATTAGCCGGTTCTTTTTTTCAGTAACTCAGATTCATTCAGCAGAACAAGTCTAATATGATTTTAAATAAATAACTGTTATAAGAATCGTAATCAGAAGAAGTGTTTACAGACCTCTGGCAGATCTTCCTGCTGAAGACAGTAGATGATCTGTGTATATTCTGACATGTGATTGTTCTGTTCTGTAATTGTCAGACCTACAAACACAAACACCTGGATCAATGTGAGAAGAGTTTGAGTGTATTTCACTTTTTTAACCTTAGTGTGTAATGTTGCTGTTTGAACATAATATCAGCAAAGTTACACAGCTGAAAGTTCAAAATTTGTAATATATTGCAGTTTATGCCTATAAAAATGTTTGGTGGTGACATCAGAAACCTAAATATTTACATAAACCCTGTCCCCAGGAACATGCAACAAAAGGGGCGAGGCAAGAAGAGGAAGAGTTGTTGCCATGTCATCAAAACTAGGGGTGCACAAAAAAATCCATTCATATGTGAATCACGATTCTGTTTTCTAAAGACTGTAATGGATTCACAAATTTCAAAATCAATGTTCTGGAGCACCACCTGCACTGCACATTCTCTGCTCAGCATCTCTGTCTCCCTCTCTCTCATACACCCCTCTCTTGAGCCCTCCTGCCCCTCTGAGTTTAGACTAACCCTTTCGGTCCAGTCTAGGTGCCCTAAGTTCACGATTTCTGCCAAGAGGGACCCGCGATTGTGCTAGCAAACACTTCTTACTGTCACGAAATAAACAATTACTTTACAAAATGTTATAATGCAATCATGTATTCTGCTGTATTAATACTTTAATCGGGATAAAACTGTATATTAAAAGCTAACATAAGCAGTAGCATTTATGTCTGCGCAATCCTCCTCACTAATATTCTCTGGGTCTCATCTGGGCTCAAACTGATAAGCAGCATTGACGACGCCACTGTTTAGAATACAACTGGAGCGCATCTGAGGGACGTGATGTTTCTGAACGCATGCTAGTGGTTTAGTGAATCACAACACACTGTGCCAACTAACCAATCTGAGCCCATTGCGGATTTCAGAGGGAGGGGCTTCACAAACCCAGGAAATGATCAGGGTGTTCATCATAGAGGGGATATGGGTGTAGAATAAAGGTAAATTATGTGAAAATTATGCGTTTTTATATATATCGGAAATTGTGTTTAAACTGATATTCCAGTACATCATTTTAAAAACATGATTTTAGACCCATAAAGGTTCATATCATTGAAAAGGTAATACTAGCCTTGTGGTGTTGCTTGTTTGCCGTTCCTTCGGTATATCATAAACCCCACAGCTGGAGCCAAGACCAGAACTATCACTATAACTGATAATCCCACCAAATGTGATGTCTGCTTGAGTTCTGTAATTAACAACAGAACAATAATAATTATAAATGAGTCCTGAAGTGTCTGGTTTCAATCAAGACATTGTTGCCATAGCTCTCAGTTCACTTATCATGGCTTTGAACAGACATGGTTGGAAAGCTTCAAGAATATATTTTTAAGCAAAATCTTCAATCACTAATAATATCATCACTAATATTATCACTGACATACCTGCTGCACATGTTTGACAGAGTCCACTGATGTCCAGATGTTTGGTCTGGTTGCTGATCGGATTGCTGATCACACAGCTGTAGGTGTTTTTATCCTGATATTCCACCTCGAGAGGTAGAGAGAGACTGATGCTGAGATCAGACACACTGATGCTGGACAATAAACTGTTTCCTTTGTACCAGGAGAGAGTCACATGACTCGCATTCTTTGCTGAACACAGCAATGAACATTTGGACACTGATGAACGCTGAGATGATGAAGAACAGTTTGAAGTGTTTCTGGTGATGACAGGAATAAGAAGAGGAGCTGGAAATATTGAGAATAAATGGAAACAGAAATGTTACTCAATTTAAATGGAGACAAAACTGAAGAAGTGGTATTCTTCATTAAACATGTAATATTACTCACCATAGACAGCAACAGAAAAACTCCTGTATGTGACCCCAACTTTGATGATTGTTAGTTTATAAAGTCCAGAGTGTTCAGTTCTGATGTTCCTGATGGTCAGAGATCCAGTTTGTCTATCCATCTGGAGTCTGTCTCCAAATATCACATTACTGTCATACATATCAATGACCTGCTTATGGATTTCAGCTATACGAGTGTCTGAATTGTTAATGTTGAACATCCACAGTATGTGATCATTTCTCAGCACTTTAGTAACACCAGTGTTTAAAGTGACAGAATCTCTTTCTGTCACTAATAATAACTTCATTTCATCTGTTTTAACATCAGACACACCTGAAACACAGAGAAACATTTTTGATTGTTATTTGTTTACTATTTTAGAGAAAATTACATGCTTAGGCCAACAATTCCAGATGTTTTTTCAGCTCCAAGACTGAACATATTCCAACATGTGGACATGAGCATGTTTATTTATTTGTTATTCTTTTATTTATTTATTCATTCATTTATTTGTCTGGGGACTGCTATTTGTTGGATGGAATCTCAGAGTTTACCATTATTTCGCATTTCCCCCACCCTTAATAATATTGAAAATGCCGAAATAAAGAATATATGTATTGTGTGAAAAGAAAAATGGCAATTTAGCGGAAAAACTAGGAGTAAAACACTATTCAATAAAAATAAACCACTTACCATGCAAGAACCAAATCCACAGACAGAGGAAAAAAGATTTAGGAATCATATTCACAACTCCCTACATATCCGATCAATAAACTCCTCATGATTTAGTAAAGCGAGTTGCTCATGTGCTTTTTGAAAGGTGAAGCAGATATTAAACGTTACACGTTAAAAACAAAGACCATTTCGAGGAATACGGTCAACGGTAGGGGCGGATCTACCGGGGTGGCACGGGGTGGCAACTGCCACCCTAAAAGCTGTGCCGCCCCACCTGCCACCCCAGAATTCTCACAGAATAAACTATAAATGTAAGCAGTGTTTCATGTGCTACTTTTCACCCGCAGCGATGACAGCATAACGCAAAATAATGGCAAAAAACACATCTTTCAATAAAATGTGCTCGATGGTTGCACGCGCACGCAGCGCGCCCAGTGTATTCGACTTCATTAACAAATGACTCTTATGAACCGGTTCGTTTTGAGTCAAAAACACAAAGCGCTGCCCAGTTCACTAACGAATTGTTTTACATTTGTTCGTGAATCAGATAATTACTGCTTCTCGGCTAACTCAGAAGTCCTCTGAGAAATCTAATCATGTCCGGATATGTCTGAGATTTACCGCGTAATTGTTTGGTGATCCGATTCTCTGACCGCTCGCTCCACTTTCATCATAGGCATTTTTATATATAGGCAGTAATAGCATGAAATCAGTAAGAAGATGCCGATCGCGGAAATTAATAGCAGAGTTAGGTAAGCATCTGGTCATATTGCAGTTTTCTCTATTGTTAACGAAATGTAACTGATTTTAGTTGGCTCATCACTTTCCCAAATCATTCATTCAGTGTTCAAAACAAAGACACATTTCTCAAAAAGTAAGTTAAGCATTAAGTAAAACTGATGACACGCCAATCAGAATCTCTGCATCCAACAACGGAGAGAGGAGAGGAATTAACGAATCTTTTACATATACTTACAAATACAGTATAATTACATAGTACAGTAACAGTACATTAGATGATGGACTATTCTATATGTACAGTAAATTGTAACATGTTGTACACCTTCAAAAGTGTGACTGTCAAATTTTATTTATAACCATTTTTTATGTGTAGCCTACTGTATTGTAAGCATTTAAGAATACCTGCAATAACTAGACTGAAACGTTTGAAAGACAAATTTATGCTGGCTTGTCTTAAAGTCTTGTTTAAAAACAAATAGTTTGGTCAGTTAGATGTCCTAGATGTTGGCTAAAGTGTTGCTAGGTGGTTGCTAGGATATTCTGGGTGGTTGCTAGGCTCTTGCTATGCAGTTGCTGGGGTGTTGCTAGATTATATGGTTTATAGTGTGTTCTGGGTGATTACAGACATTCCCACCTCTGTTAATAACATAAAATCAAACATTGTTTCCAAAACCGATCCAGTTTCATTGCTTTGATATTATAATATTTATTTCTAATGTTAGGAAATTAACATTAGAAATAAATATTATAATATCAAATTAAATTAAATCATTGACATTAACATCTTAAACTTGTACTAAAATGTGATTTATACCATCTAAGTAGTAATTTAATAGAATCGCACGTTGTCTTTAGTGATACAAGCTCAGAAACATTTACAGTATAACTTGTTGAAGTTTTTTTTATACTGTTTACTGACTTGGTGCCATGATGGACACTGAAATGTTGTTATTTATTTATTTTATTTTAAACAGTAGATTATTACTTAATGGTAATGCAATATTTGGGAATACAACTGTATATGTCAGACTATAAATCCCAAAAACTGTGCATGGGGGCTTGCTTTGGTGTTGCCACCTCTCATGGACCTCATGCCACCCCTTTGCCACCCTAAAAATTATTTTCTAGATCCGCCCCTGGTCAACGGTACTATGAATACTATTAAAAGTTGTTATCAAGCACTTTGGTATCGTTTTCGCTTTAAATTTTCAAGGTGGGGTGCACAAAATCCCATAGTCGTTTAGGGTTACGATGTGCCTGGGCATATTACTGTATGCCGATTAAAATATATCCTGTAATTTGTGCTACATCCATCCATTTAAAAAAAGAACGATGCTTTTCTGTGAAGAAAAAAAATAGCCAACAGAGCCAAAAACACTACTTCAGTTTTCAGACTTCCAGATTTTGGTTAGCATACTTCGTCTGGATAAAATCGCTCCACCCTTTTTTTGGGGGTCCTCCATCTGAGATGAGCTCAGTTTAACAGTAAACTTAACGTGGATATCAGTCCTTGAGAGGTCTTCACAGTAGCTATATGAACATCAAGGGAAATTCAGCTCTTACACTGACGCAAACAGGATGAAGACTTTGAGAGCACGTACTGTGTTGTAGAGCAGATTCTTGCATATGATTGTGTTTATTTTGTTCAACTTGTGGTTTGCAGCTCCTCTCTCAGTTTACCTCCTTCATGTCATTTTCCTCTCAGCAAATAAAAAAATAATCCCTGTTGTGTTGAGTACAGCACTGATTAAATAAAGCGTTTTTCACAAGTTCCTAGATCTCTAATCTACATACCAATACAAAACAAATTACAAAGCTGCAACTGAGTCTATAAATCAAAAAAGTCAGTTTATTTATGAAATGACATAAAAAAAGACAAGTAAAAGGTAGAATCACATCAGCTCAAGATTCATCCTTAAACACAAGAGCCAATTACCATCAATAAACCTGAGATGTCAGTCCTAATCAGTGCACAAAAATTACATAAAGTTATATATTGAATAGTTAATGCCACTGTTTTCACATCTAAAGATCTTCGACACTTTGGGTTTTGGCTGGCCAGTATTTCCTGTAGAGAAATCTTTTTTATGTTTTTATGTGTGTGTGTGATAAATGTACATTATGAATAATATTCTTGCACCATTGCTGTGTTTAACAAAATAATTTAAATGACACAAAACTATTTTTGAACACCATCTATAATGTTCAGCATCCTTTACTGCCAATTATGATTTACAAACTGTAGAACAACTGTTTTCTATGTTCAATATCAGTTGACTCATTGTTCTCATTCATAGGAGCTCAAAGTCAAGGTCAGCCACCATCCTCAATGCAGACTTTTATGCACCATCCTCAATGCAGACAAGTTCACGTAAGCGTTTCTGTGAACTATGTTTTCTCTCTTCTAGCTTTTCCGCTATCACATGTTTGTCTCAATACTTTGCAACTTCCTCAACATGTGAGTGTGTTTCTATTTTAGTTTATTTTTACAGCAGCTATTGGCAGTTTCTGGTAAAATTTCTTCAGAACATCTAATTTTTCAACTTACACATTTTTTTTGTGATCAAGTGTGTTGTTTTAACATAATGCTATGACATATTTACTTTTTTTGTCTACGGTCCCGTTACAGGCCGTGGGTTCATCTGCAGCCCCTCACCCACAGTGTTTCCACAGCATGTTCTGCAGACCTTCTGCATCTCATATCTCTAATAATAGACACCCGTACCACATCTGACCAAAGACCACAGTGCATCTCATCTTCAGCAGAGCAGGTAATGTGTCACAGTGCACGAAGCATTT
The DNA here is from genome assembly GCA_036247105.1 of Cirrhinus mrigala. NCBI lineage: Eukaryota > Metazoa > Chordata > Actinopteri > Cypriniformes > Cyprinidae > Cirrhinus > Cirrhinus mrigala. The sequence goes on from JAMKFB010000761.1 coordinate 52,662, forward strand.
GTTCAGTGCATAAAAAAAGCAAAACAAGATCCTTGTGCAGGTCTGCTTGGATGCAAAAGAAATGCTTTGTAATAACAGAGAGATTTTAGGTGTGATGGGGGGCTGTTATTCCCATGCAACTAAACACAATATCTGCTCCATATAAAGTGAAATTGCAGCATAAAAACAATTAAGTAAAATAGTATTTTTGTGACGGCAGTGAATAAATCATGACAAGACCATATTAGGGTCAGTCAGTTTTAATTGTTTTCCTAAATATGCACTAGTTGGATGCCTTTAATATCTGCAGAAATTTATCAGAGGTCCATTATAGAAATACTTCGTATATTATATAAGATGCTTTAAATGATGTCTGTAGCCCCCTCTGGTGATGCTTGTTTAATAAAAACTCTAAATAGTACATGGATACACAAGATGAAATTTGTTTTATTAGACAACAAAGTTAAACAAAAGTAACTGAGACTGTTGCAAATCTTTTAGGTATAGAATATGTAATTACTATTTAGTAATAAAATATTAAGTACATAATACAAATGCTATGTTTCATTGTGTGTTGATGGTTCACAGCTGTCTCGGTTCTTCCCTCATCCAGAAATGATTTCTGTTAGAGACAGAGAGAGAGAGAGACATAACAAACTAATCAGTAATCATTGTGAAAATAGTGTATAGGTCTAACCGAGAACCGAATTTAGTACTGCTTCCATTTAACAAGAAAAAAATCAATCAATCAATCAATCAATCAATAATAATAATAATAATAATAATAATAATAATAATAATAATAATAATAATACATTTTATTTGTAATGCGCCTTTCTTACACTCAAGGCGCTACAAAAATAATAAAAAAAAAATAAAAAAAAAAAAAAATCAATCAACCAAATCAATCCCTGAGCCGAATGACGATCGGTTTGTAACAATCTCCCCAGTCTTCGGCAATTATTAAACAGCGCCGCTACACCACTACTGAATACAAAGCGAGACTCGCTCTGCAAGTAAATGATTCTTACATAACGGTTCTTTTCATTGAATCAAAACCATGCGGTTCCCTGAAATAGTTCACTGATTCCCGAACGAATGACTCGTATGAGTCGGTTCTTGTCTGTATAAAAACTTACAGCGGACCAGTGTTGTCCAACTCCTAAAGGAATTATTATTATGACGACGTCTTTTCATTGAATCAAAACCAAAATCATTCAGCGCAAACAATGTGATACGATTCCCGAACGAATGATTTGAATGACCAGTGTAATTCTCAATGAATAACTGTTATATTTAAAGTAAGAAAGTAAAAAAAAAAAGAAAAGAAAATCAGACGTAATCAGATGATCAGATGGACTGCTTACTGACCTGAGGCAGATCTCCCATCTGAAGGCGGTAGATGATCCGTGTGTATTCTGACATGCTTTGCTTTTTTTATGACTCTCAGATCTACAAACACAAACACATGGATCAGTAAGGAGATCTGAGTGTATTTAACATAACCATTACGCCTTCCTCATGATCTGACCATCATTATGACTAAAATCAATATGCGTTCCTATCCCGTTTACTTTGACAAAAAAAAAAAAAACCAGAATGCACTGCCTCTAGTGGAACATGATGGAACAACAAAATATATACTGTTTGCACTTTGCAGTGATGTGGTGTTAAAACATTAAATCCAGGACATCTTCATAGCACCTGATTTTGTCCCAGAAAGTCTTGTATTAATGCGTAAGATAATGCTTGCCTTCTGATCCTGCTTGTTTGCATTTCCTGTTGTGTAAGTATATCACCCCCACAACTACAGCCAAGACCGGAACTACCACTATAACTGATAATCACACTAAATGTGGCTGCTGCTTGAGTTCTGTAATGATCAACAGAACAACAGTAATTATCAGTCAAGACATTTTGCCATTTAGTTCTCAGCTCACATAACATGTCTTGGAAAGCTTCAAGAATGTATTTAATCACTAATTATAATCACTAATATCACAATTGACCTACCTGGACACCTGTGACAGAGTTGAGTGATGTTGTGTTGAGTCTGGTTGCTGATGGGATTGTTGATCACACAGCTAGATGTTTTTATCTTGATATTCCATCTCCAGAGGTAGAGAGAGACTGATGCTGAGATCAGACACACTGATGCTGGACAGTAATTGTGTTCCTTTGTACCAGGAGAGACTCACATCACTCACATTTAACACTGAACACAGCAACACACATCTGAACACAGATGAACATTTAGATGGTGATGATGAAGAACAGTTTAAAGTGTCTCTGGTGATGACAGGAGTAGGAAGAGGAGCTGGAAATATTAGAGAATAGATGGAAATAGAAATGTTACTTGATTTAAAAAAAAAAAAAAAAAAGTTAAACAATGCTTCAGGTGGAACATGCATTTTTATTTAATTCCACCAATTACAAAACAAATAGTTATATGTTTCCACCACCTGATTTCCTCTATCATTAAACATTTAATCTTACTATATGATGATGTTTCTGATGGTCAGAGATCCAGTTTGACTGTCCATCTGGAGTGTGTCTCCAAATATTACAATACTGTCATCGATATAAATGACCTGCTCATGGATTTCAGCTATACGAATGTCTGAATTGTTCATTTGAAACATCCACAGTATCTGATAATTTTTTCGTGCTGCATTGACATGTGTTTAAAGTGACAGAATCTCCTTCCATCACTGATAGTAACTTAATTTCATCCATTTTAACAACAAACACACCTAAAACATTTTTAACATTTATAGAGAAAAAGACATGGCAAAAGCCAACACTTCCCCTAACAAAAGCTTGTTTAGTTCAAAAGCTAGTTTAGTTCAAACACATATTTTTATTTCTTCTGACTGTTTTTTGTTGATTGGAATTCCAAAATGTACGACCATTTTGCATTTCCTCACCCTTTACTAATACTGAAAATGTCAAAATACATGCTAGAACATGTTTCTTTACAATACTGCCCAAAAAAAACAAACAAACAAACAAACAAACAAACAAAAAAAAGGTAAAAACTGGTTTTAGGAGTAAAAAATATTTTAATAATAAACTGAAACATTCACTTACCACTTGAGAGCAAAAACCAAAGACAGAAGAAGCAATATTTGTGAATCATTTGAATCATCGATATATTCAATCATCCAACTCCTCATGATTCTTCAGTTGATAAAATTGAAGAAAATTAATTTTTTTTGAAAAGAAAATCTAAGTAGCTACTCGTTTGAAATTTTGAATTGACCCTAATTGACAGCTAATACAAAAGCCATTAGCCTTTATTAAAAGATGTTAAATTATAGTTTTTGCTTTATATTTTTAACATAAGATACATAAAAGCTCATGCTAGTTGATTAAAGTTACAATGTGGGTGAATTTATTAGTATTAGTTATTTGGTTTATCTTCATCCATCCCTAAAAAAAAAAAAAAAAAAATGCCACTTCTTGTGCTAGTTCTAAGGAGTACACTTTTTTTTTTTTTTTTTCGTGAAAATCGCCCCACAACTATGAAATGGCTTCACAGTAGCTATATGCACATTCGAAAATTATCTCTTTTATAGACACAAACAGGAAGAAGACTGTGACCTCTTTGTGCTGTACTGAAACATTTCTTGTTCAACTTTGTGGTTTGTACCTCTAAACTACATCTCCTTCCTGTCAGTTTCCTCTAAGCAAGAAAAAACTATCCCTTCAAATTTTACAACTCCATAATTGATCAACTGAATATTTTTATTATATGCATATTATAAATCACAAAGTCCATTTGCAAGTTTTTTTCTTTTTCTTTTTTTTACGTGCTATGGTAAACATTCAGACAAAATGTGTAGAGTATATATCAGCGAATGTTTCTTTAGAGCTGTACATTGAATAGCTCATGTCATTTCATGTCTATACCCACTCATTCACACTATCTAGAGATTTTCTGACACTTTGGGTTCTGGTTGGCCACTGTTTCCTGCACAACAAAGAAACAGAAATCTATTAATGTTGAACATAACAGTAGCTCTGTTGAGGTTGATGTTCAAAGTCTTCACAGTCTGCCACTGTCAATTAAACCATGTTTTACAAAACAAAAAACATCATGAGAACTCAAGATTTGTTTGTCGTCTTGTGTCGCGTCTCAGTTGACATTTTGTTCTTACTCTGTAGAACTCAAGGCTAAATTCCCGTGAGTAAGAACAGGCTGAGAGTTCAGCTGCAACTCTTCACCCACCCATCTTCTGTTACCACAGCATGTACCACCTGTTTGTACCACACGTGACCACTGACCACAGTGCATCTCATGATGCTTTGCACATCAAAAAAGGGAAACAGGAACCAGTTTTGGCTCCTGACTAATGAAAATATAGCAATAAACTATACATTTTGTGTTAACACATTTTCATATCTTCAAAGTGTTTCCTAGAAATGTTACTTTAGTGCAGTGCAATTCAGTCAACAATTCTGTCCTCTAGACACTAAAAACAATATTTTGCATTTTCCTTTAAAAGGTCCACTTTCCTGCAGTGTTTGGCTCCTGCTCCTTGCTTAAACGCACCTGAATAATACTTTTTAGAAATCCTAAAGACCAGGTATGTTTGATTAGGGTTGGAGATAACTCTGCAGAAAAGTGGACCTTCAAGGCCAGAGCTGAGATCACGTGCACTAGATTTTAAATGTGGTCTATATCTCCATCTAGTGGATAGCAATAAGTTCGCAATGGTGCTCGTTTAACATTTCAAGAACATGCAATCGAAATAAAGTGAGATTTGTTAAATTAAAACAATGACAACGTTATACTATGTAAGAGGTTGTGTTATGTCACAAAATATAAATATGTTAATTAACTAAAAAAATAAAAAACAAGCCTTAGAATACCGTTAAGTTACTCTGTATAGGCGTCTCGCACTGATGACGCCATCGCTCTCTCGCTCAGGTCCGCAGCGCCGCCGAAGTAGCCCAGCTAACAAAAAAAGGTCGCCACAACGTCCCCTGAATGGCATCTGCGAACGTCCCCTGGACGTCATCGTGTAGGGTTTTTTGGACGTCATGGGGACGTTGCGAGTTCGTTCGCGGGACGAAACGGGGACGTTCGCGGAACGTCCGGAGGACGAAACGGGGACGTTCGCGGGACGTACCACGGACGTTTGCGGGACGTTCATGAAAACATTGTGGGGACCTATAGCGAACGTTCGCTACAGGTCATTTTAATATATGTAAACATGTCATTAGTCAGATCAGACAAAATTGATCTACCCAAGGAATAAACACACAAGCAATAGTACATTAACAATACTTTTTTATTTGTTAAAATATTTTTCTTTTGTGTGTGTGCGTGTCTGTCGTGTGTTCCAGATGTTGGGCGTTATCCAGGTCTGATTCCACCCTTGTGTTCGAAACCTAAAACAATATAAATGAACAAAAATCAGCAATGGTTTTAAACCTTGACTTCGTTTTCGCATAATGACATAATATTCTATCAAACTGAATCATTATCTGCGCAAATGACACCTGCGTAGAATTTCCCGATTGATAGCCAACCTCTTATGATTTTTAGGCCATTGTTCCTATTCTATGTGCGTTTATCAAAAATGCACTTAACACAAAAGCACCAGCATATCGCTGTTTGTTCAATATTCAAGTTGAATATCTGTCAATATTGTATACGTTTAATCGTTTCAGCTTTACGAAAATCTGATATGTGGTAATATATGTAAAACACATATATATGTCCATGTATGGATTACACAGATATATAAAATAGCCGCTTTCAAATATGCAACATTTCCCTAAATACACACACATATGTCTTTATAATACATGTTCATATATGGCCAACAATGTATATGTAAATTAAATATATGTTAAATATATTTACATATATTTGAACTAAGAATTTAATGGCAAAATATAAATGGCAAAAACACAATAAGGGTAATGTTTAAAAAACTTTTAATTAACTGATCAGCTACAAAACACAATAATATTAACACTTTTTTAAAAAAAGTTATTTAAAATGTATTTAAAGGGATAGTTCCCCAAAAATGAAAATTATTTAATTATTTACTTACCATCATGTTGGTCCAAACCTGTATGAGCTTCTTTCTTCTGCTGACAAAGGACGATATTCTGAAGAATGTTTGTAACCAAACAGTTTTGGGGCTCCACTTACTTTTTTAGTATTTTCCTATCATGGAAGTAAGTGGACAACAACTGTTTACAAACATTCTTCACAATACCTTTTTTGTGTTCAGCAGAAGAAAGAAGCTCATTCAGGTTTGGATCAACTTGATGGCAGTTAAATAATACAACATTTTTATTTTTGGCTGAAGTTACAGTAAAACAATCAAGTGGCAATATAGTGACAACTACTTTAATTCTGAACTTTTTTTTTTTTTTTTTGCTGATGCAGTTCAGAGCTCTGCCATTTTGCAGTTCAAGGCTGTACCAATTTGGCCAGAAGTGGTTCCTGGGATGTATCATCATCACAGCATCTTAAAAAAATGCAGAAAATTAAGTTAGAAGCACATTAATCCTAAAAAGGGCAAGAAATCAGAAAATAAATTAATTGCTATTTCCCATCTTCTTAGGACACAAATAATACAATTTCATGATTTTAGTTTTTTTTTTTTAAAACATGACTTTTTATTATTAGGTTTGGTTGACTAAAAATCATGTGATGGCATTATTTATGATTCTCAGATTTAAACTATCACCAACAGCACAACAACGCAAAAGGACGCTAAATTATGAAGGCTGTGTAACGTTGTTTTACTTTTCCCCTCAGCTTTATAACAAATAATGGCTTCCCCTGCGACTAGCAACAAACCTTAAATATTGTAGAAACTGTTATAGCGACCTTCACGTCAGCACTGCATAGAAATTAATATCTGTGAGAAATGTTTAGGTGCACACAGCATATTAATATCATCATTAAGTAATATTACACATAATGTAAATGAAGTAAAACAGTTACTTTTGGCATTTCCTTGATATAACCAACTTTCCTGTCTGCTCTGTGTTGTGATTGAAAGAAAATATCTCTCTGAGAAAAAGTTCAGGAGAGCACAGCACATAAATATCACTATAAATCCATATGATGTTATAAAATACAAATTTTAAATGAGATAAAACACTTACTTCAAGTGTTTCCCTGTTAAAAGCAACCTCCACGTCAGCACTGCATAGCAATTCAGATCTATGAGAAAAGTTTAGGTGCACACAGCATATTAATATCATCATGAAGTAATATTACAAGTAAATGAAGCAAAACACTTACTTTCTGTGTTTTCCTTGATAAAACCAACTTCTCTGTCCGCTGCATCGTGAGTGAAAGAAAATATTGCTCTGAGAAACAGTTTAAATACATACATTTCGCTATAAATCCATATGACGTTTTAAAACACTTACTTTCCCTGATAAAAATGACCTTTACGTTAGCACTGTAATGTTGGTTTAGAAGCATACAGCTATAAAATACATAAATGAGGTAAAACACTTACTTCTTACGTTTCCCTGTTAAAAGCGACCTCCACGTCAACACTGCATAGCAATTCAGATCTGTGAGAAACGTTTAGGCTTGTTAGGTACGCACTGCGTAACGTTAATATCGTCATAAAGTAATAATATCTTATAAAACACATATCGCTATTGAGGTAAAACACTTACGTCTGCTCCGCATTGCGAGCGAAAGGAAATAACGTTATCTCTCTGGGAAGAAGTTCAGGAGTACACAGCTCTCCTCTGTTCCGCATCGCGAGTAGAAAAAAAAATCTTCGAGAAAGGTTTAGCGGCATACAGCCCATTAATATCATTATAAAACGATATTATATTACAAAACACATTTTGTGCGTAAGATTAAACACTTTATTCCGTTGTTTCCCGTCCTCATATGCTCCGCAACGCGGGGGAAGAAAATGGCCTCTGTGCAAAATATTCCAAATGCGTGAGGCGCGCACACGAGCAAATGTCCCGGATGTGACTAATACGGATGTAAGGCCGTATTTACACTAACTAGTGTTCAACACCACAAGTTTAAATCTTTACTCTGAAAGTCCTTAACGCCAGGATTTTAACACCTCGATTTTGCTAATGATCCATTCATAGACTCTTAAGTATCGGCCCATTAAAATCCAAACAGCGACTTTTTAATATGATTTTATATAATCTATATGATGAAATAGTTTCATAACTCTGTAAAAAGTAAAAAATAAATAAATAAATAAATAAATAAAAGGCCATTCACATGTTTTTACAAGTTCTTTATCATAAATGGCTCATTCAAACAGTGTTATTACAAATATGTACAGATATGTTCACATATATTAACTATCGTTTATATATATATATATATATATATATATATATATATATATATATATATATATATATGTTCATATATGGCCATGTATCACATTTCTATATGGGTGCTAACGTTAGCTTCAAAAGTGTTTAGGCTAACGGCCAGCAGCCTTACACGACGGACAGCCTCAGCAAACGTTTTAAAAGGTAAACTTTTCATAAAATGTAAATATTACGAGATACGCAGTGGTTACGGTACTTAATGTCCACAAGTATAAAAGTATAAATACCTTTTCGACCGGACAAAAGCGAAAACTCAAGGCCATATCTGGGGAAATCACCGTGACCGTTAACTGTCACTCAGCATCTCAGCCTTGCCATGGATACATGCGCGTACCCTAAGTGACGTCACTCGATCACGAGCTCATTTGATTGGCTTTTACACTTTTATTTTTGCGCTGCATAACAGTCTTAAATGCAATAACTAAAAAAGTAATTTTCCTAAATAACTTGTCTTGTCAGCTTACCAACAGCTTGATAGCCTATGTAAATATTAAAAAGTAAGAACTGATTTATTTGTCTGTGTTATTTTCTACTTTCTTTTCTATTCTTCATGTTTTCCTTGACTGCATTCATCACTCTTCAGGGATTCAACCTTATTTTATTTATGTATGGGGAATACATAGGGCCTAATTGTAGCCTAGGTTCAATTACATTATTGAAGTGTAGCTTGTTTTTGATGTCGAAATGCTGAAACAGACTCCTGATTTGATAATTACAAAAGTTACTTTTTCTTTTGCATAAATGAAAGTTATTTTGCGACGAATTAAAATATATAGTTTATACTGTAATAATAATAATAATAATAAAAAATAATGCCAATCTTTCCATTTTTCATTCCATTATCACAGTTAAAAAAGGGATTTTGTTTTAAGGAAATATCCTTTAAAATCCAATATGGGTTTATTATTTTTTTTATTATTACTTGTCTTTAATTTAATGAACTCTGAGTTGCAAGGTGTCAGGTAAAGTCCAAGCATGGGTGACTGGATTTTTCAAGTGTTGTTATGGAAATGATGAGAGACGAAACAGGGATGTTTGCAAACTGGTTCAGGCGAATGTCCTCCGAATGTCCGCCAGCGAACGTCAAAAAGAGAACCAAATGCGGACTTAAGTGAACGTCCTCGGAACGTCCGTCAGCGAACGTTACAAAGCGGACCAAAGCCGGACGTCCTTAAACGTTCGACAGTGAACGTTATAAAGCGGACCAAATACGGACGTCGTCCGAACGTCCACCAGCGAACGTTACAAAGCGGACGTACTGCGGACCTAAACCGACGTTCGCAACGTCCGGGGGACGTCTCCTGTTTGCTGAGGCTAC
>JAMKFB010000762.1:0-62068 GCA_036247105.1 Cirrhinus mrigala
TGAAGAAAAAAGAAACACAAGAACTACAACTGACTTCAGCCACAGATTAAATCAACTGAAATAAAAGACATTAAATCTCTCAAAATCTGATTAAACAACTCCACAAACAGCATCACCAGCTTCACTAATTACTAACCAGACTGACTTTATTGAATGTCTACAGAAGCACTGATTGAGAATTAACAGAGGTTTAGAAGTTGATGTTTTAGTGGTCAGTGGGGGGAAATAAATAAATAAATCATGATGCCACCATAATTGTGGTCAAGGTTTGCTTTAGTTTGTCTCTTGACCCTTTCAGTGGCTTAAAATAATTTTGCTTCTAAGGAATTGCAATTGTAATTGTTTCACAAGCATTTGTGCTTTGCTGAATCAAACATTTGAAGTAGCAGATTATTTTACACTTTCAGCTTATAGCGCATTTGTGTGAACACCATGAAATGATTTTTCCCTTTGGTTTATAGATAGACATATTACATACTGCAGTGCATGATGGGAGTTTTTACTGTGTTGTTACCCAGCATGCATTGCAGCATGAAGAGTTTGGTTGATTGTCACCATTGTTGAGATTCATATGCTGGTACTTGATGTGTGTCTCAAAATGATAGAAAAGGTTTTTTTTTTTTTATGTATTGCATGGAGCTAAAATAACTCATAATATTTCATCATATGAAAGCATAGGTTTTTTTTTGTTTACCTGCTGTAGTTTCACAGGGTTGGTTGTACAAAATCTAAATGCTTAAATTGGGAAAAAGTTACTTTAGGTCTATTCAACCAAGTTTATGATAAATATCTCACCATACAAAATCAGTTAATATAATCAGTTAATGTAAAGCATTGATTGCTCTGCTTTATAACACCACATGTGCGGTTAAAAAGAGAGATCTAACACAAAAAAGTCAATGGCCTAGAGCCCAACTAAAGCAAATGCTGATCTCCATGATGGTGGCATCATTTTAACCACTAAAACATCAACATCTGATCCTCTGTAATTCTCAATAACAGTTTCTGTAGATGTGTGAGAAATATATTCAGTCTGGTTAATAATAAGTGAAGCTGGTGATGCTGTTTGTGGAGTTGTTTAATCATCATCTGCTGAAATCTTGAGAGATTTAATCACTTATTTTATTTTAGTTGATTTAATCTGTGGCTGAAATCAGTTGTAGTTCTTGTGTTTCTCTTTTCTTCAGTGATTCTGCTTGTTAACAGCAGGTGTTCATCACTAATGCTCAATCACCTTTTAATCGATCACTTAATTATCTCATTAACTTTAACTCTGCTTCAGTGTTAATTTAACTCTATTTAGAGAGGGACCAAATGTTCTCTGAATAGAGTTAATTTTACTCTGCACTGTAAACCCTAATGCTGTCTTTACTTATACAATCAAGTAATGTTGACTAAACATTACTTAAAATTTTGCATTTTGGACCTATTACTTAAAAATATGAGTTCATTTAACTTATTTACTATCAAAATGCATAAACTTAAGATTTCAAGTGTTGTGAGCTCAAAATCATGATTAATCATTTGAAAAAAAAATCATTTTAAAAAGTCATCTTGAATGTTGAATTTTCAATACAACTGAAATATTTGAGAGAACATCACAAGCTGACTTCATAAATTAATGTTGATTTTCCTGAAAAGGTTTTTTTTTTTTTTTTTTTTAAATACTCACCATTATAGTGAATAGTGTTACTTTTGGTTGGGCACTTGGAACTTTGTTTATATTACTATAGTTTTCTTTCTGTTGTTGCAACAATGCAGCATGAAATCAGAGTTCTTTGATTTCAAAGAAAGAAAAGTAATAAATATATTGCTTTTAGAAAGAGATCTATATTCTAATTAAATCATTAGGTTTTTTAGATAATTAGGTAATTAAATAATGAGTGTTTTTCATGCTGATTAATGATTTTACAATTTTACTGGTTTTCTTTTTTTTATAAACACTATAAGTAGCTTTTAACTGCGTCTATATAATCTTTTAATATTTGGGGTAATGTGCGTGAGTCACACACAGACTTCAACATTCAGCATGTGAATCACAACAATGGTAACAACTCAATTTCATTTATTTTTATTAACTATCAATAACCATTTTATGAGCTTTTTTTGTTTGTTTTTTGTTGTGCTACTACTGACATGACTTGCAGTCAAATATAAGAACATTGTTTAACAGTTTTAAGTTACATTTTCATGTTGAGTTAACTTAAATATATAAGTACACTTAAAAAAATGAATACCAAGTGAACACAATCGTTTAAGTACATTAAATAAGTGCTAAGTTTGTTGAACTGAATGATTTAAGTACAGTCTACAAAACCGCCAAGTTAAATAAACTTAAATATGCAAGTTTTGGAAGATTCCATTACTCAATTAAATTGAGGCAACGAGTTTACTCAATCAATTTAGTCCAATTAACTTATTAGGGTTTTCAGTGTGCCGATTTTACTGTGTAGAGTCTTTGGTATTAATTGATTCTTACCTCTTCCTTGATACTGAGGTCGAATCTCCTGTTCCCATATTCTTCTGAATCTCAAACAGATGCCTCCCCATCTCCTTTCTCTTTTTTGCAAGGTGTTACATACCACTTGAATACACCTCCAAATTTATTCACAGTGATTATTTAGTTTAAAGGAGAAGTCCACTTCTACAACAACAACTCACAAATAATTTACTCACCCCCTTGTCATCCAAGATGTTCATGCCTTTCTGTCTTCAGTCGTTAAGAAATTATGGTTTTTGAGGAAAGCATTTCAGGATTTTTGCCCCTGATTTTGAACTTCCAAAATGAAGTTTAAATGCAGCTTCAAAGGGCTGTAAATGACCCCAGCCATGGAAGAAGGGTCTTATCTAGTGAAATGATCAGTCATTTTTTCGAAAAATAAAAATGTGTATACTTTTTAAGCACAAAAGCTGGTGTAACACAGGTTCTGGCATGCGTGTTCACGATGCTACGTACTATTGAATCATGTGTTTACATAGGGAAGACGCAAAGACTAACAAAGTGCAAGCAAGTCAAACGCTGTTTACAAACAAAAAGGTACAACGATATTGGAAGATTCTGAAGTTGTAGGAGAAAATAAGATGGAGTTTTTCGGCAAACTCTACCTTTTTTAGCCAGAGTACTTAGATGATGAACTTAGACGTGATTCGTAGTATTGATGGGAAGTTCGGATCATTTTGCTGACTCGGACCGCTGAGTCTCATTCAGCAAAGTGAACAAATCTTTTTTTGGGTCATTTCGTTCATTTTAGCAAAATCAGCGTCTTGTGACAGCCCCATAAGATGAATGAACGACTCGAAAATCCTGAAGACTCAAAACAGGTGAACTAATTCCAGTTCAGAACCAAATAGGATGTTGGAATCACTCCCCGAGATGACTCGTTCTTCGCAAGTCACAATAAAGATTCATTCAAAATGAACGAATCATTCAAGAACCACCCGTGGACGCGCATCCCAGAGCCTGTGTGTCACACCCCTGTGGACTGTTTATGTTGGTTTCTCCCTCTTGTACCCATATTTGGTTGTTCCTGTTTCCTGTTCTCGTTTAATCATCATTAGTTTTCCCTTGTTTCACCTGTGTCTTAATTAAGTTCATCGTTATCACCTGTCTTTATAAGTTGCATTCTGTTCAGTGTTTGGTGTCTGGTCTCGTCAATGTGTGCGTGTATCTACCCTCCTCCTGTGGATTTACCTGTTTTGGAATTACCTGTGGAATATAATAAAGATTTTATCGTCTTTATTTGTCTTCGTTCGGCCCTTCCTCGCATGATACGTAACACTGTGCTACGTGAGCTTTTGTGCTTAAGTATACAAATTTTTCTTTTTGGAAAAAAAAAAAAAGGCTGATCGTTTCGCTAGATAAGGCCCTTCTTCCACGGCTGGGATCGTTTAGAGCCCTTTGAAGCTGCATTTAAACTACATTTTGGAAGTTCAAAATCAGGGCACCAATGAAGTCCATTTTATGAAGAAAAATCCTGAAATGTTTTCCTCAAAAACCATAATTTCTTTATGACTGAAGACAGAAAGACATGAACATCTTGGATGACAAGGGGGTGAGTAAATTATCTGTAAATTGTTGTTTTGGAAGTGGACTTCTCCTTTAAATGTGCTTTTTATCTACCACCATCCACTCCTGCAGTAACCCAAATAAATTAGATAAAAATTCAAAGTTGTGTAGAGGTTTAGCATTTGGTAATGATCAGGTTTTTCTAAAGGTTTTCAGAAAATGCTCAAACACATAAATTATCTCAGTTTTAATGCAGTTTTATTTAAACTGCAAAGAATACATTTAACCTTAAGACATCTGACTACATTATTTAATCAAGCTTTATGTGCTACAAAAGAGCAACAGTAACAGTGTTTTCTATAAATGTTACTAAAAATCCACAAGTGAACCAAACAAACCTAATAACCACAACCATTATTGACTGTTTCACTGGTAATGAAACAGGCGACATTTACCACAACGTCTGAGGTTTTCAGAAGTGAAAGTAGATCTGGTCAACAAGACATCCAAGCCCCAGTCTTCTGTTTTAATTTGTGGTAAACTACAGCAATGCAAAGATCTACTGTAGTTAGGAGGTCATTTAGTTGATTTGTGCTGAATCAGAGATGAGCGTTTGGCTGCGGCCCATCCTTTCTGCCAACCATGATAGTGAATGATTCTTCCTGCAGCGACTGTAGCCACAAAAAACACAAGCACAGCCAGACCAACACCTCCAAACATTAGCACACGCTCCGTTAGCGTCACCCCGTCTACAGACAGACACAAGATTTAGTCTTGTTTGCACCACCAAAAAGTGTTAACTACAAAATACAATACAGAACACAGTAAATCAGTTAAAACATTAACAATGAAATATACAACATAATATGTCACCTGTGTTGTCAGCTTCTTCTTTTGTCTTTTGTACTACAATAAGACCTGTGAATATATCATAAATGTACACATAGAACTGTTTTGAGTTGTTAGTTGTATAAGATTGGGTTAAGATGAGCTGCAGTTTTTAAATGCAATAAAAATGATAATGGAATTTCAGGGCCTTTAGGATTTGTTTTTACAGTTCAAGAAATGTAGGTTGGTAGGTGTTTGTTTGTGGTCTGAAAATTTACTCTGATTTCCAATATGAAAGGAATATGAAATATTTAGTATGAGGGGGAAAAACTGGTTTTATTCAAATGAAAAACATATCATCCTGCATCACTACATCAACCTAATTATATTCATTTATGCCAAAAAAAAAAAAAAAAAAACACTACTTTTATGGATTAAATCAGAAAAGCTTGCTCTATAATGTATTGTATAACTCATCTAACTCCTCCTGCACTGACAAATTTGAGCTATAACAGGAAAAACTGAAATCTGTTACCCTCGATCTCTAGTCTGATGGGTTTGTCGAAGAACATCTCTGGAGCGTCAGACTTTGTTCCACAGAAATAAAGACCTGAATCTGAACCTGTTACTCCAGAAATAACCAGCGTGGCTCTGGTGACCCAAGTGTCTGCAGTAAGTTTCAGACGAATGCTGTTTGGATTGTAGTTGGTCAGGAGAATTCTTCCTTTTTTGTCTTTCTCTGCTGAAATCAGCAGGTCGAGTTGTTGTTCAGATCTGAGGTGATACCAGGCGATTTCATAACGGTTAGTCATGCTGCAGTTCAGACTGATGCTTTCTCCCATTTGAACTTTTAGCAGATCAGAAGATCCTTGTATTGGCACATTTGCAGAAAAAAAAAAAATATTTAGACTATGTTAATAGCTATTTTATTTGAGGTAGATATGTTAAATGTTATAATGTTTGCAATAGAATATATTTACCACTGGACGTGGTTTGTATAGTCCAAGAAAAAAGACTGAAGAAAATGATTTTCTCCATTGTGTCGGTCGTTCATAAAGTATCAAACTAAAGGTTCCAGCACAGTGCAGCGGCACTAAACCACAAAACTTTCCATTTCCTTAAAGGACAAGAATAGTCTCTGTATCAGACCAACTATTTGTTGCCTCAAACATCTTTCTGCTGTAATGAAAATGTTCATGATTTTTCCAATGCAGTTTATACTGGATGTGCTCCATTAGCTTGCATAGACACTTGGGTTGTGTAGATTGTGTAGAAGTCCATCGATAAATATCAATTAAAAACTGTGGCCATATTACAGAAAAGCTTTTTGCAAAAAATGACAGTGATGTCTAATTTAAAACGAAATCTGTTTATGAGAGTGTATGTAACTTTACATAAACTGCAGTTCTGTTATATCAGCCTCATGTTACCACATGTAATAGTAACATGTAATTAACTGTAAAGTGTTGAGGTTACAGAATGGTGCGTATGTTTTCTGTTTGTTTTTTTGTTTGGTTTTTTTGAGGTGATGCGAGACAGGAAGCTTACTCTGCAGTTTTGAACAAGTCACAGCCGCTTTGTCTTCCAACACCTTTGGTGATCAAAGGAAAGAGTCACAAAACTTTTAAAGCATTTATCAAGATCTGTTTAAATGTATAGACAGCAGAACAGATGACATACTGCATAGAAAAGTTTTATTTTCTTTCACATTCTCTAGGCAAGTCGGTGTTAAACATGAGTGGAATACAGCTGATGGAACACAAGTATTACAGATACTGTATTGATGAAAAACATCGTCTCATGTTCACTTGGTCACAAAACCTTCACAGTCGTAGTGATGTAATAAGAAGGACTTAAGACTGATGTATGTTATCTGAAACACAATTTGTTACAGTTTTTAACGAACAATAAAATTGCTGTAAAAATGTATGCAAAATAAGTGCATAAAATGCACCAAACATCCAAAAATCCCAAAACTGTGCTGCTTCTGGATTGTATTGTGCATAATACAAAAATATTAAAATATTACAGCATTTTAAAAAATAACTGTATCAAAAGCAGTTATGAAACTTAAAAAGCAGCAAGATTAAAAAAAAAAAAAAACGAAAAAACATTGTGTTTAATACATATACATATAAATACACATACATTTTACAACTTCACAAAGAATAATACTGTAAAAAGCAGTCAAAGGCAAGAGGGCAAGGACAAACATCTCAAGGATGTTTAATATTAGACAAACATTTGTGCAGGAGCACAGACTTGGCTTTGAAAGTGCTCTTTCTGGTGTTGGCATATTTAAACATATTTTTACAAAGCACACACACATATGGGATCAAATTTAAAGGCAGGGTCAGTGCAAATCAGTATAAAGTGGTTCTATGTGTTTCTATCAAGGAGTCACCAGAGCTGCACATCAACTCTTTTTGTACAAATCACTGGTGCTACAGAGGTTGAAAGTTTTAAGCACAGGCCAAAATTAGTGTGAAATTGTAGGACAGTACTGTGTGACTGGTAAAGGACATTAATGTTCTCTGTTTGAGAACATAATGTGAACTAATTACATTTACAGTATGTTGCACATACAATAGCATAAATAATGCTAGGTGAAGCATGTTTACATTTTTGAACATATAGACCAATTACAGGTTTGTAAACATTCAAGATGTGTGCGGATCATGGTTGTAGAAAGCCTGGGAGAGATAGCCTTTTACGGCTTTAGAATTACACTGTTGGTACAAAATAGTTCGATTTAAAAGCTGGATAAGTAACCCAGCTGCCTTTAAAATTTTAAGTTGAATCTACTCACATATACAAGTTGTGACTTAGTACAACTTAACATTTTAAGTTGACTAAACTTATTTTCGAGTTGACTCAGTTAAAATTTTAAGGCAGCCAGGTAACAAATTATTTTAAGTTGACACTGTAAAAAAACAATTTGTTGAGTATGTGCGCACAGCTGCAAGTGACGTAGCTGTGACATCTACTCTAAATTGGTCTATACATTTGGAATGATTTTTAAAAAATAAAATGATACTTGAAATATGAAACTAAAATTTCCAGTAGGTGGAGTCACATTTAATCAGCTGATTCAGTTTGGAATGATATGCTGACAGAATCCTCTGCAGATCTGTTGTCGCTGAAGGCACCATTGCTGTCGTTTTGTGTTCTGGGTTCCTGTACGATTTCTTACATTTGGACGCCATGGTTGTAATCCTGTTCATTGTTCATTGTTCCCATTCATTGTCAGACATTTTCGTTTCTTGATGACAACTAATGCAATCAGAGCCACCAGAAACACCCCAATCAAAATCCAAACCCAAACAGCTAGAAGGGGGAAATGGGAAGAGAACACAATTTGTAAAAGTGATTTTCCTTTTTAAAACTCACTTGTAAAGCTCTGAGTGCCTGCTGTTTTACTTACGAATTTGTTCGTGAGTTTGGTTTTCATGTGTGTTGTCCAGTTTTCCCTTTAATTCTGTACTTGATACTGTTGAGGATATTAAATAGTCACAGTTTAGCATCAATTTCAAATCTGTCCACTTTAAAAATAGTATTTTAACAGAGCTTCTCTCACCTGTGACTGTCACTGTGATTAAGAGTTCTCCCGCTGAGTCCAGAACTATGTATTTTCCAGCGTCGTTGGATGTAAATGCAATGATGGTCAGGTTCCCGCCAGTTTCGTTCATTCGATCACTCTGAACCCCTTTGTTTCTGCTCCAGACCTTCATCCACTCTTTGCTGGTTATGTCCTGATGCTCAACTTCTTCAGCGTTGGAAAGAATATCCAACTTTAGCGCCTCACCGATTTTCACAGAAATCTCATCTGAGGAGAGACATCATTATTATAATGGTGTCAAAGCCATAAGCACACATTTAGTACTGAGGATCCAGCCAATGGAAAGCCCATACTGGTGACCACTAATATGAATATTTGGCAGATTGTGTTTTATGTAGTGTGTATGCCGTTTATAGGACTTTATTCCATGGAAAGTCTGGATACTGGTTCTGATTGGCTGACAGGTATGCAGTAAAACCGTTTAATGCACAGGTAGTTCCAAGTCAGTTTAATCACTGTTCAATATTAATGTGCTTCTTTAATTGATGAACGCAAACGTGCACACACACACAGAGAGAGAGAGGACGGAGGTCTATAACTTGGCAAATGACTATGGAATAAGCTTCGCGTCGGGCATTCTTATCCTCCACATTGTGCATTTAAAATCCTTTAATACATGGCAAAATGTTGATTATCCCTTACATATGCACTACCAACACAAAAAGGAAAAGCAGCCAGCACATTCTGATGATCAGTTTTGACTTTACCCTGAATATGAAGTTGGTACGTCCAGATTTGTTGCTCCTTCTCTGTTAGATAATTTGTGAACCTTAGGATGTATTTTCCACCATCACTGAAGCTCAGATTGTTGATGTAGATGTCACAGGCTCCTTCTTTACATATCCCTTGTACATTTTCAGTCTTAGGCTCACATTCTTTGTTCTGACAGTAAAGGATGCTTTTTGACCGTCTGATTAAATTAATAACTCCATTGTTCTCAAGTTTGCATTCCAGTTTGATGCTGCCTCCCTTTTTTCCTGTCACAGATTTAAGGTCGGGTCGGGGGGTTCCTGCAAACAGTCAAAAAATATTTTTTGAATACAAAGTGTCAGTACTGAAAATAAATGTGATGTTTCTATATATGCTTCAGAATCAATAAACTATTCTAGCAGAGTTAGTCAACATGTACAGTTTTCAAATGCTTAATACATTTCCAAGCCAGCACACACCAACAGGGGTAAACACATTGATCCGACACAACCCGACAATGTGTCTTTTGTCGTCTGTTGAAATGGCATAAATTGGCTTTTACCCACTTGGAGCAGGAAAACTCTTACATATAAAAATGCAGTTCATCAATTTCAGATAATAATAATCCCACAACAGCTCACCAACAAACTAAGCCGAGCTTGGGTTTGCACACAAGTGACACGATGACGCAGTTGTGGTAAACCTCAACAGCACTAATGATGAAACAATCTACAGAGAGGAAGTAGCACAGCAGGTTGGTGTGGTGGGTGATCTTTCCAAAATATCACATAACATGCAATCATAATCCACAATCTAAATCGCAGAATATTCGCTAATCACAAACTTTGAGAATGTCCAGACTGGATTAAGTCTATGGACTTTTTGGTCTGTTTACACACTTTAAAAACACACACTCTAAAAAATGCTGGGTTCAACTTGTTGGGTCATTTTATTGGGTTATTTTTAATATTTTTACCCAGGTGCTGGGTAGTTTTTCTGTAACTAAGTTACTGGGTCATTTTTAACGCTGGGTTATTTTTTTCTACCCAGCCACTGGGTTAACCCGTCTCTGACGAAACAAGCCGGCTGCTGAGTTACAGCCAGTCAGAGCGCAGGCTTTTTGAGTCCTCTACAGCTTTTCAGCACTGCCGATTTGCGCTTCTTCAGCGAAATAAAGGTTTGTATACATTTTGTTTACTATTACTGTGCTGTCTCAAATGTGGTTGTAAACGATCCCAGCCGAGGAAGAAGGGCCTTATCTAGGGAAACGATGTATGTATTCTGGCTCAAGACACTTAGGGTATGTCAAAAAACACAGATCCTACATCACTGCAGAAGTACCGACCCAGTCTTTGCAAAGTGAACATGCAAAGAAGATCAAACACCCTTAACAAAAAAGGAAAAACGGCGATTTAGGATGATTTTGAAGTTGAGGGAGAACATGAGATGGGAGTTTTTCGACATACCCTAACTGTCATGAACCGGAACAAAAACAAGCAGAGTAAGACAAGACGAGCGTTTGACATTAAAAAGTATATAAATTGTATTATTTTTATGAAAATAACCAATCGCTTCACTAGATAAGACCCTTCTTCCTCGGCTGGGATTATTTACAACCGCATTTGGGATCATTTGAAGCCGCATTTAAACTGCATTTTGGAAGTTCAAAGTCGGGGCACCATATCAGTCCATTATATGGAGAAAAATGCTGAAATGTTTTCCTCAAAAAATATAATTTCTTTACAACTGAAGAAAGACAGACATGAACATCTTTGATGACAAGGGGGTGAGTACATAAATGTTTGTTCTGGAAGTGGACTTCTTTTAACAAGCAGTTGTCAAATTGTTCATTAAAACCAGAGTTAAACTGTAAAACATTGCATAGTCTTCACTACACTGATTCTTATTAGGGCTACTAATGTTATTCAGTTAAGAACAGTGAGTAATTTTCTCTTTTGGCTTTTAGACACTTTGACAGGTTTTTTGTGTATATTTTACCCAATTACACTTAGCTTGTCTGTGTTCCAATCCACACATCTGGAGAACTTCGTCTTTCACTGTGTAATGAGCTTTTAATTATTTTTTTAATTATTTTTTTTTAAATAAAGCATGTTCCACATTTCATGGTGGTCATGTTACATTATCACATATTCATAATTATTAGAAGCCAAATTCAAGCATCAACTCATGCAAGAGCCCAATGCAAGTGCAATAAACTAATTTTCAGGGAAAGTTGCTGAACGCAGGACAATTTGTTGCTAAAAGTTACTAAATGATGTTGTGATGTAATTTTGCGACGACATCATGTAATTGCAACGCACAACTGCATAGAATAATAAACAATCAGATCACTCAGCATTTGGATTTGTTATTAAAACTATGAAATAAGTACAAGAATATATATATATATATATATATATATACACACACACACACACATATATACATACATATATACTTTTAAATACAACATTAAACTATTATTGAACACTTCCACCTTTTTGAACACTTACATTTTATGTATTTTCTTATTAACTAAAACTACACATTCTACACAATGATATTTTTTAAGCAGTGTACTGGTAGCTAGGTAGTGTGCTACACTTAAAAAATATCTGTAAAATAGGGCATAAAATATAATGTAATTAACTGATCAACAAGTGCAAGTACAAACTAATAACAAGGCGTTATCATAAATGAACAATTATTATTGAACAATTGCAACTAGCAACTTAATTGATGTGTATTGCTAGACACTTTGATTTCTTCTTTTTTTGTGTTTAGAGGGAAAATTTGTGCCTTTTTATCATTTGAGTCACAGTTGCTAAAAGTTATCAAATGTTAAAAATAGCTAAATTTGTTGCTAGGTGCTATTTGAAGAAAATGTAGGGTAATCTAGGGTAGGGTAACTTAGCAACACTGAATAAACTGCATAGAGATATGGCAAAGAAAAAATATAGATATTATAAAGCACTTGTAGCATGATTAGCATGTTATTAGCATGATTAGCATGTTACTAGCATGTTGTTAGCATGTTTCTAGTATGATTAGCATGTAACTAGCACCTTGCTCAGTCAGAAGGTCTGAGCAGAGTTTGGTGGTTCTAGCTTGAAAGCTTAGGAGGAGATAGATACCGAAATTTGGCTCAGAAGAAGAATGTAGTGAAGAAGAAAAAAAAATATCTATCTATCTATCTATCTATATATATATATATATATTTTTTTTTTTCTCTCTTTTTGCAATAAGTTTTCTATCATGTATTTCTATAGGCTAATAAAACACATTATCATATGTCGTCTTATATGACCAGCATGGTTAATCGACCGAGAGTTTATATGTGACGGTAAATTAAACTTTCTTTCTGGAATACCCCCTTCTACCTCAGGTCGAATTGTTTTTCAAATACGTCAACACGCATGAATGACACGTGATATCGCTTCAAAGTTTGCTTATGCACGCTGTCAGGGTTACAGTGTGTAAAACTCCCGGGTGGCTTGACTGAAAATAACTTAAAAATAAAAAAAATAAAAACAACAACAACAACAACTACTACTACTACTAATAAAGCAAAATCTAAACTTTTTTTCTCCGTTTCCGCGAACTACACAGGACAGCGAGAGCGCACATGACAAACAAGCACTTCTTCCGAACTACACTACCCATAATGCATTTCATTTCGAAAATGAATGGGAATTCCCATAGACAGTCCACATGTTAGCCAAATTAGCCATAAAGAAATAATCGACTAGAATTACGCCACCTGACACTAAAAATAAATGATCGAACATGATTACAGTTCATAAAGAAAAAAGATACTGACCGCCATGAATGACAAGGCAGAACAGCAGCAGAAGATTTAGGCTTCGGAACCTGTTGAGAATAAACACGTTACGTGACAGATACAGACCCACATCACAAAGACTTCTATACAGCGATAGAATACCTTCCCGAGTGGAAAAAAATACTACATAACTGACCACAATACACCCGACTCCAAACTTTCAATGTTATTTTTAGATTTAACACGTGAACCTCAAATTATATATAAAAAACTAAACAAAAACAAACAAACAAACAAACAAATCAACATAATCCGAATCCGAATTGGCTTAATAATTTATTTCAGTGTAATTGTCAGACTCAAAATGATCAGTCAAACCCAATGGACACAAACAGAAAGTTTTTGTAAAACTTTTTCTGTTACGAAAAAATCGTCTTTTCAAAGTAATTATTGTATAAAAATCTAATAATTATATTAATAACCCTAATGGTATAATAGCACACAATATTAAGCGTGACAACTTACATGCTGCATCTTCTGGAGTCAAAACGAAGGGTCTTGACAGCCTAGTGAGATGAGTTAGAACGAAAGCAAAGTGTGAGAGCAGCAAATCCGTGTATCATTCGTCCATTCGTTTTTTGATTTAATATTGAAAGACGAAGGATGAGAAAACGGCTCCTTTTTCGTTTTTTTCATTTTTTCAGAATTCAGCTTGATTTTTCATTTTTCGTTCAGACGTGGAAAATGAATAAACAGCTTGAATATTCGATTTCTACACGTGGGCGGAACGAAACGTCTCTTTTTGCTGATTGGTCAGCCGAAGATCGAACCATGCCCTCGTCAGTTCTTCCGCAGTTTTGCGCAGAATAAAAGTCCTCCGTTGCTGCAGTTGAACGGATAATTAACGCGTTTATTACAATTACATTTAAACTTTTTCTCATCGAACAACCACACTTTGAACGATGGCTCGACACAAACCAGAGCCTAGACAGGGCTTTCTTCTATGCAGACATAAATTTACTTACGCTTTGCATTAGTTGGCAGGGTTTGATGGCACATTAAAAAAAAGGGAAAGTCATGATTCTCTGCCATTAAAAGTGAAAGCAGGACATTTATTTATTTGTTTGTTTGTTTATTTAGTTCCAATAAATCGATAGATAAATAAATCAGATAATAACAAGGTGAGTAGGTCTAACCTATAGGTCAAACAATTCCAATAAGTTGCAATGGGTTAAATAAACGTAAGCAGACAAACACGCCCTGTCAAGTGCAGACCAATAGTGAAGTGTAAATACACAGCAGTCATAACTTTGTTTTTTGCTGGGTTTATTTCATTAATATTGGATATTAATTGTTGTCAAATAATTGATGTTTTATTTTCTCTGCCAACTAAACTTCCAGAGCAAGTCGTGCGTTCTCTCCGCGCTGTCATTGTACACATAAACATTAACATTTACTTCACCTCACTTTATGGTAAATCCTTAAATAAATGGTATTCAGACAAACAAGAATAAAAAAAAAAATATAAGTAGCCATGTAAAAAAGAATATGCTAGCAGCTGGCCTATTTAAAATGAGTGCCATTACAAACAACATTTATTTTAAACGCCGAAAGGCATTTATTTGAATCGACACTGACACTTGCACAGACATTGGACTTGCATCTCTCATTCAGTCCAAAGTTTCCATAGTTTACATGCTAAAATGTTTTTGTAAAGAAGGCTTCTTCAGTCGGGTCCCAATACTATGAAAGTAAAATAACAGTCAGCAACTATACAAGTGATGATAACTTTAGCTTATAGGCTATCGTACAACAGAGACATTTAATTAAGCTTAATAACTTGTAATATGTTTGGTTGACGGTGTTTTACTTTGATAATGAACAGTGCAGATTGTGAGCGCGCGAGGCGCCAGCGCCATCACTTGAATTTCTTTCCTCAGCAGCGTGAAAAAAACCTCATACTCTGTCATTTACAGTCATACAGAAAAGAGCAGGACATCATTCGAAATAGGAAAAAAATGTCTTTTTATTTGTGTAAAATCAAAATGACTGCAAAATTCATCCCTTTGAAAAATATAGAAAACAACGGAATGCGCTGTTTTCGTCTCATTGAACATCTTTCTAGCGTATGCCACAAACATGAACCATAACACAACTGACACCTACTTTTAACAGTCTACATTAAGATTATTTTACGTTAAATGCATTATACAAGTTACTTTGGAATAAATCCCAGCATGTTTCATGATAGAAAACGTGACCTACAGTTCAGAAAAAAATATATATTTTTGCGTACCCCCTGGCACATTGAGAATAGCACACCGAAGACAGCTCTAACCCGTTACAGGTTGTGTCGAGCTATTCGTTAAATGGAAAAATGAACAAGGAGCCGTTTTCTCATGTTTCTTTTTTCAATATTAAATTAAAAAAACGAATGGACGAATGATAAATGGTAAAAATCGCGTTCCATGGGGTAAAATACACGTTTTGTGGTGGGGCTCCTTTGGTAAAATTAGCATTCCAGGGGCTAAATATTACATTATTGGGGCAGCTTCAATCTGCGGACATGAAAAACAACCCACGGGAACAATATGAAAGTAGTTCAATTCTGCGGGAAAACGGAATTTAAGTAACTCAGACTTTTATTTTGAAAAAGCTTAAGCTGCGAAAACAATTGATGACTTCACAAACCAGTATCAAACTGGGGAATGCACTTTTTTGCGCAGACAAAAGCTAGTCTGACCAACTAGTGGTTGGCAAAGGTATGTCTGAATCTGTTATCCAGCTTCACAAAGTGGCTGTTTAGTTTGTTAGTAAATTAAAGGAACCGTATGTAGGATTGTGGTCAAAACTGGTACTGCAATCACTTTCAAAATACTGTAGAACGGCGTATCCCCTCCCCTCCCCTCCCCCCTGACTCGAGGTTGCCAGCTAAGCTGCAGGATTCCGCAGGAACGTAGGCTGCTACAAGGAGCTTCCAATGGCAAGTGACGAGTCCTACACAATAAGTTTTTTTTTTCTTCTGTTACTTATGTTTATGCTTCACGAGAGATGTTTTGCGAAGTAATTATGTGTCGCAAAAATTTACTAAAGGCGATTAGCCAAATATTTCGTAAAGATGTACTGTAATACCACATTTCAGTCGGAACATAGATTGTTTTCATACCGTGCTAGTGGTGCGATATAAAGCTTTTTATGAACCCATTTAGCACGGGCGACCGTGGAAAATCCACTGTGTACGGAAGCTTCGGATTCATAACGAGGTCTTTTAGGTTTCATAACTTTATACATGTTTTATCCGACACGTTCGTAGCTGCAGCTGTAACTAGAGCAGAGCTGGCAACCCGGATGACGAAACTCTACTGACTTCGTGATTGGTAGATAGCTGGAGGGTGGCGCCTCAGACCAAAACACAACATGACAACATCAACATCAGTTGAGGGCTGCAACTTTCACTTTTAAATGACAATATCCTGGCCGGACCACTGTTGTCAGTGATATAAGTATTTGAAATGAACATGATTTCTTAATGTCTAGTGACACGTCAGGGCCATTTTATGATTAACTGAAATACATTTCTTACATACGGTTCCTTTAAGCAATTTTATTTGTTTTAAACATCCTTTTAGTATTTCAGGATAATATTATCAATAAAGCATTATTATTTTTTTTTTAAAGTAGTAAATAAAAAAAATATAAAACAATACCAACAAAAAATGTATTGAATTTAATTTGTTTAAAATCAAAATGCATACTCTATTTAAAGCAGATTGACACACAAAAGCCTTATTGAACTGACAAAAACAACAGCGAAAATTAGTAACTCTCTAGTAGATGAGAAGACAACTTCAAGAGAGGATGACTCTTTCTCATGCCATATTAAATATAAACATTATTTGGAAAAAAAGAATATATATATATATATATATATATATATATATATATATATACATACTTTAAAAGAAAACTGTACAAAACATATGTATATGTTCCTGCAACGATGAACTCAATGCAAAGTATCAGTAGTGAGCCATACTCAGTATGGCCAGTAATCAAAGCCATGATCTTTCTGTTTACATTTCAGAAAAACACATGAAAAAAAGTGGTGTTCCACATTTCTTTCTGTTTAATGTATAAACTTTTGTTTGTTTGTTTCAAAAATTACTTAAAATACTGTTCGTGCAACTTGCAGTTTGTGGACATTTTTGAAAATGTTGTTTCTTTTTAAAAATCACATGCGCTTATGTTCTTTTATTCATGTGAGAGAACTTAATGCTTAATGTTAATGTTTACTCTTTTAAGCTCTTTTTGTTTTGTGAAATGATCTCTGATCATTTCAGCCTGATCTTTCATGTGAAGAGGTGTTTAAATTAGGGTCCATGAGATTTATAAAAAAAAAAAAATACATGAAAATGAAATAATATAAAAAATAATACATAATATTTAATAAATAAATAAATAAAGTTGCGCTACATAACTGTTGTCATAATAATGGCCCATTTCACACGTTTACATGCTTTTTTCCCCCTTTTGTTCTTAACAGCGCCCACTTGCTGTGGTGGAGCGGTGATGAAATATTGTTCTTGTAAAAACTTTGCACCATTTCAATAAAAAAAAAGTATACATCTTTAAATGCATGCTAATTACAGAAAAGTGCAACAGTTACTGTATGGTGTTTGGCAGTGGTCAAAAATAATTTAAACAGTGCATTCTTAATCTATCCTTTTTTGTAAACTTCAGACAACATTAAAATTACCACACAACATTATTGTTTGTAATGGGGGAAAAAAAAAAAAGTAGTTCATTTGGTCCGGGATTTATACATGAGTGGTGGGAGAAAAACACTTACATCTGGATTCAGATAAAATTGCACAACCCCTGTAAACACAGAAAATAACTTGCGTCCCCATGAGAAACAATTATGTCTACCATCCAAATAGAGTATAATACTCATAGAACAGCAGATAAAAGGTACCTGGATGACCTGCTACTTTCAGTCACATGACAGTATGGTAGCTCTAGCACATTTACAATTACATTTATACCATACAGAACATACATTTTAATGGACATGAAGATGGTTCTTCATTAAATGTAGAACCCACTCAGACCTCCATCCAGACACTGGTGTATGTTTGTTCTCTTAAAAGAGGCAGAACCACAAAAGAACCACCCAAAAAAACACAGACAGCCCAGCCGGTCCAATCCAGTGATCTACAGCAAAAGGGGAGACAAATGTTAGTTTTAAACTCACTGTTTAAATATATCGTAAAGCTCTTGATGTCTCCTGTTTTACTTACTGAGCTGTTCAGCGTCACTCCTGGGTACATTGCTTGGCAGAGGTCCTGGAGTTTCTTTACAAGATAATAAAAGGTTAGGTAGTTCAAAGTGAATAAGAATAATGCTTTAAATAATGAGTTTCTCTCACCTTTAACAGTCACTGCGATCAATATGTCTCCTTCAGAGCCCAAAACTCTATATGTTCCTGCATCATTGGCTGTAAAGTTATTGATGATCAGGTTTCCATCTCTGTCATTCAGCTGATTATTTTGAACACCACGGCCTCTCTTCCAGACCTCCTTCCACTCTGTGCTTCCTTTGCTCAGATGCTCCACTTTATCAGCGTTTGACAACAGAACATCCAACTTCAGCTCCTCACCAATTTTCACAGAAATCTCATCTGAGGAGAAACAGAACGACATTATTATTATTATTATTGTCTCAATCAATCAAGGCCATAAGCACATATTTGGATTTAAGGAACTAGATGCAATCATATAAAAATCAGCCACTGGAAAGCATATTGGTGACCACTAACCATAATATTATTCAGGACGAGTTCCATTCACTGACTCTGATGTTTACAGTCCAGCATGCAATACCACAAAATTAGGAAATCCAGAAAATGCATGCTGATGGTTTGATCAGTTTTGACTTTACCAGAAATATGAAGTTCGTACTGCAGATCTGTCAGAGCATTTTTGTAATTAAATCTAAAAATGTATTTCCCAGCATCACTGAAGATCAGATCCTTGATGATGACGTCACAGGCTTCCTTTTTACATACTCGGCCACTTGCACTTTTATTTTCTTCATTCGGACAAATGGGGATGTCAGCAAAATGTATGGGTTTCCTGTGACGAATGAAACGAATATCTGAAATCTCTCTGGCCTTGTATTTACATGTCAGTATGGCATTGCCTCCTTTTGTCCCTCTCACAGGTATAGTGGAAGTTCCTGCAAATTCAGAATCATTCAATACAAAGTATCAGTACTGAAAAATACATGCATTTCTGTTCATTTTCTGCAATCAGTGTCACCATAAAATATTATAGTAGTTATTTTAGTGCTTTTCTTTTGCTCAAGACGTTTCACCACACATTCAAGTGGATTCAACAGTTGATGCTGGAGTTTCTTTAAAATTTAGCCTCAGAAATGAATGCAAAGACTGAGGTTGTGAAATTTAATAATATGCAAAAGCATTACAGCGTGTGGCTAAATCCCAGCTGATTATTCTCACTTCCAACAGAGTTCAGAACTGTTCATCTTATGGGTGTCTTATTGGTATTTCAAAGTTGACAAACAAACCTCATTCATGACCAAATAATGTTTAATGATAAATGAACTGGAATGAACTGCATGGATGGATAAGCCAGTGAGGTCATGATGTGTATTGATGACGTAATGCTGGGAATTTCCACCATCAATCCGCAAATCTCAAACAATAAAAGAAAATGACAAAAAATGACACTGACCATAGACGAAGCAAAACGGCAGTAACAGCAGAAAATTCGACCTGATGAGAATACAGAACACTTAGGCACA
Source organism: Cirrhinus mrigala (assembly GCA_036247105.1). NCBI lineage: Eukaryota > Metazoa > Chordata > Actinopteri > Cypriniformes > Cyprinidae > Cirrhinus > Cirrhinus mrigala. The sequence continues at coordinate 19,750 of JAMKFB010000762.1, forward strand.
TAAAATACATTTATACAGGGATAAAATGCGTTGCTGAGTGATAAAATGCGATATAACTGACCACAACAAAGTCAAAACCTTCCGTTTTAACTATATTTGAAGATTTAACACATGTGGCTCTTATTATATGATAAAAATGTCCGATAAGAAACATAACTCTAATCAGAATATTTGATTTGAGAAATGATTTCCGTATAATACTCAATACACAAACAACAGGTTTTATAAACTCCGTAACCTGCTGCCAAACAATCTTACGTTCTCTACAGTTATAATTTGCAGGTTTAGTTTCCCACGAACAACTAGTATAATTACACAAAACATACTGTCTGGGTTAATATTTTAAGATATGAATACTTACATTGTAAATGTTCTGTTTGGCTCTTTTGTTCTAGGCGTCAAACCTTCACACGCACCTCAATAAGTGAAATTTTAAACAAAACTAGAAGTATCACAGAGCTGAGCTCAGAAACTGGGAATATTGGTGTTTCCCATAAGGGGCAGTATATGATTAATCAGTATTGCCCTCTACTGGTTATTCTTTTAAATCAGATGAGAATGAATTAGCTTTATAGCCAGGTATGCTTGCTAGGAATTTGTCTTGATGACAGAAGGTTCCAGTGCACAGAATGACAGCGACAAGACCGATAATAAAAGTAAAATTGGTGAATAAAAATAAATACGATATACAAAAATAGACAACATATGCATACATGTATGTTACAAATGCAAAGGAACGTGAATAAGAGTTATGTGCATGCCAAATATAAGAATAAATAGTGTTGTGTATTGCACATGATTATTAATATGTTTATAAACATGAAACACTGTACTGGTGCTCAGTGATAACCTTTGCTAGCCAAATCAGACCTCCCCAATCAAATTGTTGTACCAAATCATTAGATTACTCAAGTTTAGTAACTTAATCTAAAAGAAAAATTAACTTTGATGTCTTTGGTAATCTAAAATACTTTTCAGATGCAACTGTAATTTGATTACAATCCATTTAGAATCTAACTGTAACAAAAAAAAAAAACAGTTACTCATATTTTACAGTTTAAATAGGTAACAATGTTACATGTATTCCATTAATCTCCAACACTGAATATAATCATGCGTAAATGTATTATGGGTAGCTTTAACTACACCGGTTTATTTCTTATGTAAACATACTTTATTCTAATAAAAATACTCCCAAACGCATGAAAAGCCATAATTGTATATTTCTGTTTCATGTTTCATCTGTTTTAGTCACTAGAAGTTGAGAATTGTGATCACACAGATGGTGGGGGAGGGGATCGATCAAATCCATCTGGATAGGATAGAATGTTTGATATTGCTGAATTTTTTTCCACAATGCTTCTCCTCATTTATGTGGACTATTTTTGAGTATGGTAATTATTTTCTTGTGGCACGTGGGTTCTCTGACTGCCTGCTCCACCATCATGGATATAGATCTTTCTAAAAATCAAGTCAATAAAGAAGCAGCTTGGCACAGACATGAAAAACTGTGTCAGTGTTTTAAATTAGAATTACACTTCAGTTTATTAAGCAGCTGTCTAGTTTTAGTTTTTACTCGCAGACTTCTGACCTCGAAATCTAATCCCAGATTAAATCACGAGGAAAAAATGCAGAGACACTAAATAACAATTTGTTTCCGCTTCTGAGAGCAAAGTAAAAAACTGAAAAATAGTGCCTATGTAAGATCAAGTGTAGGATTCCTAATTTTATTTATTGCTTTAAAACATTGTATGCAAAAATGTGGTCTGTTAGCTTGCATAGACCCTTGGTCAACAAAACAGCATGTTTGATTTGTGAGTCCATGATCATAAATATTCCAGGTTCATGCTCTATGACATACTTTTGAATTGATAATTTTAACCATATTACATAAAACTTCCCTTACAGCAATGTACAAACACAAATCATGTGCTTTTGTCTATTTAACAAGTCTATTTAACTTTGAACAGTTCACAAAAATGAGACTAAATCAATTCAGCCTCTTTCCAGTACAAACGCATTAATATTATTATAACCGCACATTTAATTATAAAAAATAAATAAAACAAAATAAAACAAAAAAAAACATTAAATGATCAAAACAATTCTGAGCATATAGAAAAAATATTTAACAATATCTATACAAATATTTACAAATATTAAACATACCAACACAACAATACCAGCAAAAAATATTTACATACCACATTGCATTTTTCACAGCAGATAGCTGACAAATGCTACAGTGAAATTAAATAGTAGATGAGGAAAACACTTTAGGAGAAGACAAGAATCTTTCGCCAGCCATAAGCAGTGATGTCACTAGGTGTCCTGCACACCTGTACAGTTTAATTACATTACACAGGGCCCTTGGCAGACAATGTCATTGGCCGATTTCTTATAAGCCCCCCAATGTTTCTAGGCTCCCTAATCCTTCTGGGCCTCCTCTGCGCAGACGCTTGCGTAACATGACAGCAGTCATATTCAGAGATGGCAGAACCAAAACCACAGTCACTGCAACTGCCAAAATCCAGTATCCTACAAGTGGAAGGGAAAGGTGGGAAGAAAACATGTATTTTTATTTTAAAAAGTTTTTATCAATATTTAAATTCACTGTTTAAGAATTTTGTAAAGAATTTTACTAACTATATTCATTATCATCTGTTCTGCCTTTATCAATGTTGTCCAGTTTTCCCTTTGATTCTGGACAGAATATTAAAAGGTTAGTCCATACAGTTTAGTATTAATTTGCTGTTTGAACATAATATTTCTAAACACCTACTGAGTTTCTCTCACCTGTGACTGTTACTGTGATCAAGATTTCTCCTTCAGAGTCCAGAACTCTGTATGATCCTGCATCACTGTCCATAAACTGTAAAATAGTCAGGTTTCCATCATGATCAGTTATTCGTTCACTCTGAACCCTGTGGCTTCTGCTCCAAACCACCTTCCACTCTGTGCTGCTTCTGCTCTGATGCTGAACTTTATTAACATTGGGCAACAGAATATCCAACTGCAGTGGCTTGCCTTTCTTTAAAGCTATTTCATCTGGGGAGAAACAAAGACTTGTTTTTATTATTATAATAGTGTCATTTAATTAAGGCATCATTTAGATAAAATCAGCCATTAGAAAAACCCGTACTGGAGGTCACGAATCTGAATATTAAGCTTATTCCATTCACTGTTGCTGGTTACAGGTCTGCATGCAATAGCAATGCAATTATTAAAGCAAAACCAGAAAACACATGTTGACGGTTTGGACAGTTTTGACTTTACCATGAATATGAAGTTGGTACGTCCTGATTTTTCGCTTCAGCTCTGCCTGATCGTTGCAGTAATAGATAATTAAAAAGTATTTCCCAGCGTCACTGAAGCTCAGATCCTCCATGACGACATCACAGTTTCCTTTTTTATACACTTGGTCAGTACAATTTTTATTCTGACAAACAGGGATGTTTTCTGACAGACTGTTTAAACTAATATCCAAAATGTATCTGTCCTTAAATTCACATGACAGTGTGACATTGCCTCCCTTTTCACCTGTCACAGGTATAGTAGTGTTTCCTGCAGTATAACAGTATAATATTCACTCAATACAAAAGTATCAATACTCTCTGTAATCATTATAATATGTATTCTAGGTATTTTAGTCAACTGGATTAAATATATAAATAGAAATGAAGGCAAGAAGTAGCCAATGATATTAGAAGTGGCACATTACAAATTGTTTTAAATGTTGATTACAATAGTAAAAATCTGTAGCAGATAAACCAGTGCAGTTGTGCTGAATTGCTGAACAATGTTTGTCAATTAATGACCTCCACAGATAAACTGTCAGCGTTATGTTTAGTTTTATTTCCTTGTGTTCATTGAGTTTTCAGTTGGCTTGTTCCCCTGTGACCTAGTTTTCCTTTGTTTTCTGATTGTTATTCTGTTCACCTGTCTTTATTGATTAACTTGTTAGTTCCTTTGATTGCTCCCCTTCTTAAACCCTCAGTTTTCCAGTAGTCTTCGTCCGTTCTCAGTCATTATTAGTTGTGTGTACTCCCCGTCTGCCTGTTTTTCAGTTATTATTAAAATAATATTGTTTAAAAAGTCACTCTCCAATTGTCATCTGCCTGTCTGCCTGCTACACAACCGTGACAGAAGAACGGACCAAATTTAAGATGACAGAGGCTGAGGAAGCGCTTTGGTGTTTGCGCCAAGGCGGTCGGAGGTTGGAGCGGTGTGTGGAGGAATTCCTCGAGCTCGCAAACCAGCTGAGCTGGCACGACGCTGCTCAAGGTGTGTGTTTTCAGCTGGGGATGGACAACGAGACTATCCTTTGCGATCTTCCCATGTGTGAGTATCCCCTGATCAAACTGATTAATCTCGTCCTTTATTTAAACGGTTGTAATTTCGAAGTCGAAGAAATAAAGGAAGATTCTAAGTCTCGTTGTCCAGCCCCCTCTGGAACATGCCGTGTCATGCCAGCTCACTCCTCGCTGTGAACCCCCACATACCGCGCCAACAGCTTGGACCGCCTGCCCAGCCCCAAACACCCCCTTTTCATCCAAAGCTCCATCGTCGTCCTCAGCCCAGAACCTCCGACCGCAGCTCGCTCAAACTCGCCGGCCGCCACTCAGCGCTCAAGCCCGCCAGCCTCTAATGTGGCAAGCCACATAAACATTATGGACATGGTGCTTCCCCTGGAGTTTACTGCCCCTATCTTCTCTCCCACATCTCCGCTGGTCCCGTCCAGCCCTCCTGATTCTCCTCCTTCTCTGCTGGTCCCGTCCAGCCCTCCAGTGCCCGTGCCTCCTGAGGGCCCTAAAGAGCCCGCTCCTCATGAGCACCCTCCAGAGTCAGTGTCTCAAACTCTTCCTGGCCTTTGGACCCCAGAAAATGGCCCGTGGCCATAGCAGCCGGGCCAGAGGTTAAGGCCACAGAGGCCTGTCCACCATGGCCTTCCGAACTGCTTGCTCCGCCATGGCCTCCCAAACTCTCTGCTTCGCCATGGCCCCCCGAGCTCCTTGATTTGCCATGGCCCCCCGAACTGCCAGCTCCGCCATGGCCCCCCGAGCTCCCTGATCCGCCATGGCCTTCCGAACTGTTTACTTCGCCATGGCCCCCCGAGCTCCCTGACCCACCCTGGAGGCCCTCCCTGATCCTCCCTGTTCCAGTCCTGCAGTAGCGTCCAGGGCACCTGCCCCCCCCCCTCCCCGGTGGATCTATTACAGCGCGGGACACGCCTTCCTGGAGGAAGGTGTAATGTCAGGGTTATGTTTAGGGTTTGTCCTTGTATTCATTTAGTTTTCAGTTGGCTTGTTCCCCTGTGACCTAGTTTTCCTTTGTTTCCTGATTGTTATTCTGTTCACCTGTCTTTATTAATTAACTTGTTAGTTCCTTTGATTTCTCCCCTTCTTAATCCTTCAGTTCTCCAGTAGTCTTTGTCCGTTCTCTGTCGTTATTGGTTGTTTGTACTCCCTGTCTGCCTGTTTTTCAGCTATTTAAGTCAAAGTCAAAGTCAAGTCAAAGTCAACTTTATTGTCAATTTTGCCATATGTGCCAGACATACAGAGAATTGAAATTGCGTTACTCTCAGACCCTAGGTGCATACACGTGACATTAAATACAAAAAGTACAATTTTAAAGATGCAAATAAATACGATTATACATATAATATATAGAATATATAGAAATATCGTGCAAAAAGAGCTTATGTAATAAAGTGACATAAAGTGACATAGTCTTTAGAGGTAGTCTGGGGGTAGTAATTGAGTAGTATGAGGTAGTTAGCAGAGCACCAATACTACACAAAGTGACTGGTGCCGGTCGGTGGGGGGTGTGTGTGTGTGTGTGAGTGTAAATGTAAGTGCGTGAGTGTATGTGAGTGTGTGTGTGTGTGTGTGTGTGTGTGTGTGTGTGTGTGTCCCAGTTCAGGAATATCGTGGGGCAGGAGAGGGGAGTGGGGGCAGAGCTGGGAGAGAGTTTAGCTTCCTGACGGCCTGATGGGTGTCACAGTACAGGAAGTCTGTAGGGCAGAAGAGGGGAGTGGAGGCAGAGCCGGGAGAGAGTTTAGCTTCCTGACAGCCTGATGGAAGAAGCTGTCCTTCAGTCTGCTGGTCCTGGCCTGGAGACTCCGCAGTCTCCTCCCTGATGGCAGCAGGCTGAAGAAGCTTTGCATAGGGTGGGAGGGATCAGCTGCTATACAGAGGGCTTTTTTGGTGAGACGGGTGCTGTAAATGTCCTGGAGGGAGGGAAGAGGGACACCAATGATCCTCTCAGCTGCTTTCACTATGCATTGGAGAGTTTTTTGGCAGGAGGCATTGCAGGCTCCAAACCACACAGTGATGCAGCTCGTCAGGATGCTCTCGATGGTGCCTCTGTAGAAGGTGTACATGATGGGGGCCGGTGCTCTTGCTCTTCTCAGTTTGCGGAGGAAGTAGAGACGCTGCTGTGATTTCTTAGCCAGTGCAGTGGTGTTGTTCGTCCAGGAGAGATCCTCAGTGATGTGCACACCCAGGAACTTGGTGCTACTCACTCTCTCCACAGACGCACCGTTGATGGTCAGAGGAGCATGCTGAGTGTGCGCTCTCCTGAAGTCAACAACAATCTCCTTCGTTTTCTCCACGTTCAGAGAGAGATTGTTGTCTCTGCACCACACGGCCAGGCGGCTCACCTCGCTTCTGTAGTCGGCCTCATCCCTTTTGCTAATGAGACCCACCACAGTCGTGTCGTCCGCAAACTTGATGAAGAGGTTGGAGCTGTGTGATGGTGTGCAGTCGTGGGTCAGCAGAGTGAAGAGGAGGGGGCTCAGCACACATCCCTGAGGGGCCCCCGTGTTAAGAATGATGGTGCTGGAAGTGTTACTGCCGACCCGTACTGCTTGTGGTCTTCCGGTGAGGAAGTCCAACAGCCAGTTACACAGTGAGGTGTTGAGCCCCAGCTGGACCAGTTTTTGTGTGAGCTGTTGGGGGATTATGGTGTTAAATGCTGAACTGAAGTCTATGAACAGCATTCGGACGTATGAGTCTTTTTTGTCCAGATGTGTGAGTGCTGAGTGGAGTGCAGTGGAGATGGCGTCATCAGTCGAGCGGTTGGGCCGATACGCGAACTGAAAGGGGTCCAGGGAGGGGGGCAGGACAGACTTGATGTGTTGCATGACTAGCCGTTCAAAGCACTTCATGAGGATGGGAGTAAGTGCAACAGGACGGTAGTCATTAAAGCAGGAGGGAGATGACTTTTTTGGGACCGGAATGATGGTGGTGGCTTTGAAACAAGTCGGGACGACGGCCTGGTTGAGAGAAATATTGAAGATGTCTGTGAAGACATCAGTGAGTTCCACTGCACAGTCCCTCAGTACGCGACCAGGAATGTTGTCAGGACCCGGAGCTTTGCGTGCGTTGATCCTGCTGAGGGATCTCCTCACACTGTCTGGGGACAGAGTCATCACCTGGTCACCAGGAGGGGGTGGGGTCTTTTGTGCAGTGGTGCTGTTTTGCACTTCAAAGCGAGCGAAGAAGGTGTTCAGCTCGTTCAGCAGGGAGATGGTGCTGTCACAGGTCTGTGGTGGGGGCTTGTGATCTGTGATGGTATGTATGCCCTGCCACAGGCTCCGTGTGTCTCTGCTGTCTTTGAAGTGGTGGGATATTCCCCTGGAGTACTGTCTCTTAGCCTCTCTGATGCCACGGGACAGGTTGGCCCTGGCCGTCTTCAGGCTCGCCTCATCTCCAGTTCTGAAGGCAACGTTGCGAGCTTTCAGCAGCCTGTAGACCTCCCCTGTCATCCATGGTTTTTGGTTGGCACGGACAGTGATGGTTTTAGTGACTGTTACATCCTCAGTGCATTTGTTGATGTAGGCTGTAACAGTCTCTGCGTACTCCTGGAGGTCGGTGGTGTTATTGTAGGTGGCAGCCTGCTTAAACATACTCCAGTCTGTGGTGTCAAAGCAGTCCTGTAAAGCCTCTGAAGACCCTTCCGGCCACACTTGTATCTGCTTACGAACCGGTTTGGTGACTTTAACGAGTGGTCTGTAAGCAGGCATTAGCATGACAGTGATGTGGTCCGTGGCGCCGAGGTGGGGGAGGGGGAAAGCTTTGTAAGCTCCTTTCTGGGTGGTGTAAACAAAGTCCAGTGTGTTATTTCCCCGTGTTGGAAAGTCTATGTGTTGCTGTATTTTGGGAAACACACTCTTTAAGTCTGCATGATTGAAATCCCCAGCCACGATGAGAAAAGCATCAGGGTGGGCTGTCTGCTGCTCACTGATGTGCTGGTACAGTTCATTCAGTGCCTCACTCCTGTTGTTGCCATTGGAGGAGGGAGGGATGTACACAGCACACAGCAGTATGGCTGTGTATTCCCTCGGTAGATAGAACGGCCGGCACTTAATAACCATAAACTCCAACACTGGTGAGCAGTATTTGCAGACCGCAACAGCATCGTGGCACCAGGCGTCATTGATGTAAATACAAAGTCCGCCACCGCGGGTCTTACCTCCCGCGACAACAACTCTCTCAGCACGGTAGCATGTTAGCTGGTCGAGCTGAATGGCGCGGTCCGGGACACTGTCGCTGAGCCATGTTTCCGTGAACACAAAAACACAACAGTCCTTTAGATTCCTCTGAGATGAACGTAGTAGTCGGATGTAGTCCAGTTTGTTGTCTAGTGAGCGTACGTTGGCCAGAACGATGGAGGGGATAGCGGGTTTGTGTGGGCTAGCCGCTAGCCTAGCTCGGATGCCTCCGCGCTTACCCCTCTTCTGCTTCCTCTCACGCCGTTTGAGGCGCCTTCATTGTGGGCGAGGTGCAGGAGTGGGGGTCGGTGATTGAGTAGGCCTCCGGAGCAGACTCAGATCATTCAGCTCTTCGGCGTCCACGGAGTTTAACTTAAAAAGTTTGTTCCTGCCGATGTTGAGCAAAAATGTTCGGCTATACACGCGCTTAAAGACAGATAAACGCGACGAAGACGTACAAAAACACTGCGACTTACAGGACGAAAAACATGAAAACACCATTTTGTCGGGAGAGAGAGAAGCCGCAGCGTGTGCACGCGCCGCCATCTTTAGGGTATTTAAATCATATTGTTTAAAACTTCATTCTCCAATCGTCATCTGCCTGCCTGCGTGCTACACAACCGTGAAATAAACCAGTGTTGGCGATGTGTGTTCTTTATGTAATAAATATGGAAATTTCCAACATCAATCTACAAATGTTCACTAAATTCACTTGGCTGAGTAGCACAGAGGAACAATAATATAAAAACAAAAACAGAAATTATACTGACCACTATAACTGACAAAGCTTAGCAGCAGCAGATTCCCCCTGATGAGAATACAGAAGATTTGTTATGTGACTGATACTATAAAGTCTCTTACTTTAATCTTATTTAAAACTTTTAATCCACAAGTGCAGAGGTGAACTTACCCATTAGGCCAGGGGTCACCAGCCTCAGTCCTGGAGGGCCGGTTTCCTGCAGAGTTTAGCTCCAACCCTAATTAAACACACCTGAACTACCTAATCAAGGTCTTACTAGGTATATCAGGAATTTCCAGGCAGCTGTGTTGAGGCAAGTTGGATCTAAACTCTGCAGGACACCGGCCCGCCAGGATCAAGTTTGGTGACATTAGGCGAAGGTAGGTGACTGCCTTGGGCCCTCAAAAGCCGAAGAACCCCTAAAATGCTTTTAGGCGAACGGTTACTGTGGTGTTCATAACTGTTTGCAATAGAGGCCTGCATTTCAGCCCGAGCCCGATGGGCCCGACTTTTTTACGCCCCTAGGGCCGGGCCTCGGGCCAACATTCACGTCATATTTCAGATGCAGGATGGGCTTCGGGCCTGTTTTAGGCGCTCCTTATTTTTATATTTTATACATCCATCAGTTATGGTGCTGAAAAAATTTTTGCATGGAAACAACAGGAGACATCGCTTTCACTTTCTAGACTGGCTCGGAAGGCGTTAGTGTCTCTGTCAGCAGCAGCAGCGAACGCGCCTTCAGCGCAGCTGGAACAATTCCACGTTCAAGTGCAGCAATAGGCTAAAGCTTGCTTGAGTGCACACAAATAAAAGTAAGACCCTTTACAGTTCCGAATGATGTATTACTCTTACCTTAATGAGCAAAAATGACGGAATATTTTAAATAGTTTCCACTGAAAAAAATGCAAGTGATCGCGCTGGCGCCTCCATGTCTTGCAAAATGGCTTCAGCTTGCTCTCTGCGCAAACGATTGAATATGCACCTGATAGCGCACATTTATCTAGGTGTTTAACGTTTAAACTAACATTGTTTTATGCTTGAACTGTTTATTTTATGCAAGTTGTGATGATTTGAAAAGGCAAAATTGACCCTTGGCTGGTTGTTACTTTAAAAAAACAAAAACGTATATTTACCGAACAAAAAATGCTTCAAACGTTTTTCTAAATTAACTTACTAAATTAACTAAAAAAAAAGTGAAACGAAATATAATCACTTTGCCATTACATATAAACCTGAACTATTTTAATAGCTGAAACAGTAGTATAAGCTGTTTTGGGAGAAGAGGGAAAAAGACGGGCTCAGGTCGGACTCGGGCCGAGAATTCTGCTAAGCTGTCGGACAAGAGCCGGGCTAGGGCCTGAGCATTTCGGGCCAGTGCCGGGCTAGGGCCTATATTTGAGGCCCATGCAGGGCTCTAGTTTGCATGTCCATTGAACATGCTCCTTATGTAGCAGATGAAAATATAATGCATCTTAAGCTGTAATTAAATACTGAGCAACACTGCATAATATATGTTTATTGATTTAAATGCTGCTTACTCATTTATGAGAAGGACCCAAGTGGAGGATGCATATGCCGTTTCGATACACACAGTCAATCAACTCTGACATGCCACTGAATGTGCTGCACATTATATTCTTATATTTCACCGGGGGCCCCCAATTAACTAAATCCACCCCTGCACAAGTGGATGTTAGGCTACATGTCAAAAAAATAAAACTACAATCTTTTTTTCTTAATGTCTCACATCATTACAATGCATATTCTCCCATCATATGAACACAATAAATGTTTTTTGTTTGTTTAAAATACATGCAAAAAGAACAAGGCAAATATAAAGCATCTTTGTACAGTTCAGAATATGTGGAAATAAAGTATATAAAAAAATAATAAAGTAGTCAGGGACGGATCTAGAAAATATTTTTTAGGGTGGCAAAGGGGTGGCATGGGGTCCATGAGGGGTGGCAACACCAAAGCAAGCCCCCAGGCATAGTTTTTGGGGATTTATAGTCTGACATACACAGTTGTGTTCACAAATATATATATATATATATATATATATATATATATATATATATATATATATATATATATATGTATAGTCCCTATAGTCTTTGTTATACAGCAGGAGAGCGGCCTCTAGTGGCGGAAATCACTGACAGCACGTGCAGTTTGTTTAGACACCTGACACTGCGCGCTGCACAGAGCGGGACACTTCAAAGGCGGATTTAAAACATGGACAACGAAACGGTGTGTACAGTATACTGTAGTGCATGTTTTCATATCATTACTAAGTGATGAATTTGTTGACTTGTTGCATTAGTGGAGAAAAGACAGCAGTATACTTTTGCCGATTTGGTGATCAAATAAAGTCTTGTAGACTGCCGCTTGAATCGAACGCGACGCGTCCAGTGTGTGTGATACCGGATAGCTTTTTTAGACGTGGCGCTGCATTTTTACCCGTTGTGTGACTAAATATTTTAATATTTAGATTAGATAACCACAAATGTTCTAGAATAGAAGCAGTTAAATTGTGAAAGTACACAATATTCATATGTATATGTAAGTCAATACTGTGGCCTTTGTGTAGATATTTAAAGATGGCCATCTTCAGCTTGACTGTTGATGTAATGGTAACACTTTACAATATGAGTCCATTTGTAACATTAAGATTGATAAAAGCTGTAGAATAGAAATATTTTTCCTTGAGTGTGTTAATTTCAACTTTTACTGATATATTTTGAAATTTTTTGTTGCATTTTTTAATATTAATGAACAATCCGTTCAGTAGACATTTTAAAAACTATTCCAATATGGGATATTCTTTTTTTAGAACTCTCAGAATTTAAAGACACATCTTGTTATATATGAGTTTTTGGAGGGCTTTTATTATGTAATGCTACATCAGATAGTCCTGAAACTGGCTGAAGGACACACTGGGGTGGTGGACTGTCAATCTGAATTGAAACTGGTTTGTGCAATCAGGGAGTTTCTTTTTTTAGAGCTCTCCAAAATCAAAGACAAAATTGGTTATATATTACTTTTTTGGATGACTTTTATTATGTAATGCTACATCAGATAGTCCTGACATTGGGATTTTTTAAGTCTCATTTAAAGTGAAACATTTTGTGGAAACAAGGAGTTTTATTTATAATAATAATAATGTGAATTTACATGTAAAAATGGTTATTTGCACGTTTAAGAAAGGCTTTTATTTTGTTATTTCTCATTTATTTTCATATTATTTGGAAATTCTACATTGAATATTACTCAGCATTTGTTATCAGACCATTTTTAAACATTTATTTATTTATTTGTTTGTCTGTTTGTTGGAGTTTATTAATTCGTTCATTCAGTATTGACATAGTAACTGGCTCAGTAAATGAAAGCTAAAGATCGCTTTTCCTTTGATGTAGGTTTTTAACGCCTTAACGCATAGTATATGCGCGCACCTCAAAATAAAGTGGCGGCTAGAATGACCGTGTGTTTCTAAGTGGAGGCTGGCCTGACCGCAGTATAATTCTGGGGTGGCACCACTGATCTATATAATGACTGGCTCGCTTATTGCGTTCTAAACTGCCGTTAGGCAGTGAAGCCACCAGAAGTGTTCGATCCGCCATCTTACTATTCCCAACCGACAGAGAGCACCATTGACTCACATGCAAATAACTGACCTAAAATCACCCGATTTGAAGCGTATCATTCACACAGGATTAGTTTTTAGGATATGTGTATTTAAATAAATTTTTATTTAAGATGTTATCTGGAATGTTTATGGTCTTTGCGAGCAGGATAAGCGATATATTGAAATCGTTTGGGTGGGCGTGTCAGCTGCGCACTTGCAGACACAGCTACTGATCCAACACAAATATATATTTCGTTATGTACCTAATTGTGCAGGAAATAATAAACATGACCACATATCTGGTATTAGTATCTGAAATTGATTCGAATACACAGTAAATAATACAATACAAGCCTATGTTACTATATTGCTCCTTGTATTGAAATTCAAATCTCCAAGTCCATACAGTATGTCAGCGTTATTTCTCAGAGTTATGATATATTTTTAATGTGCCTGATTGAGCAATGTTTATTTCAGACTCTTAAAGAGCACACAAATTCTGTAATGATTTACTAACATTGCCGTTTCCATGTGAGTAAAATGTTAGGTATATATGTTTAACTAATTATTTATTTAACGAACAAATCATTACCTGCTTCAAAACGAATACGGTTAACGACATCATTGTTGAAACATGCAGTTAGACTTCTGTACGAATAAAAACACTGTAACAAAATTACATGAACAGTGATTAACTGTACAAGGCGAATTAAGGTATATGAATACAAAGCATAAATCTCATGCAGGTTTCTGAATGAGCACTTTGTCATTTGTAAACATATGTTGAACGTCCGATGTTTATCATGTTCATCTAATGTAACTGACCGTAATGTAGGCTATATGCACGTAAATTTTTAATAAGCAGAGGGAATTCCCGACAAACAAATAACCGTTTACATGCTTAGGACCTTTGCATTGTGAAAATGTACAGTAATACTTCGGATATAAAAACGCTGACTTGTTATGTGATGCTTTCTCATTAAAATCGTATAATTTCCTATTCATTCAATAGAATGTATGCGCATACTAGGGAATAATATGGCGGCGCGGCGGCTTTACTTTCATGACGTCATGAGCTATCCAGTTCTCTATTATAGATCAGAGGGTGGCACAGCTTTTTCTTAGGGTGGCAGTTGCCACCCCGGTAGATCCGCCCCTGATATGTGGAAAACGTTAGAATTTCTGTTGTTTTAAAAGATTTTTGTTTTGTGTTGTCATGATTGAAAGGGTTTCAAAGTACACTGTGTGATCAGTATTACTGTAATACTAGCCTATCGCACAAGGTAAACAATGGGCGAGTGGCTTGCTGGTTCAGCTCAACGGACGCTTCCTATGAGCCTATCATCCGTCTTCAAACTCTGCTATCCACACTTTTCCGACGCCACTTGACACTTTGCGAATATGGGAGTAATTTCCGCTAAACTGTAAACAATAAGCAAAAGCTTTGCTTTATGAACGCAATGATTAGCATTTTTCAAAAACTGTATACAGCGTGACATTCCCTTTAACCCTTCGTTTTATGAATGTTTTCAGTGTTAGCATCAAATTCAGCCTGATCGGATTACTCATAACACTTTAACAGTTAGCTTATATTAATAACCCCACTTAAAAAAAAAAAAAACCATAATCGTAAACAACGTCATCATAATGGACACATGCAGCATAGATTTTGACTCTCCTTATTTTAGTAGCAGGCTTAGTTTTCCACAAACAAACAATGCTATTGGTAAAATACATAAAATCACACGAGTTGGTTTTATCTTTAAAAAATTCAGAAACTCACATGGTTAACGTTCTGCATCAGTGGCGTCCACAGACCTCCGGAGGGGCGGGGGCAAAATCACGGACCTTGCGGTGTCGGTGTCCCCCTCGGCAGAAATCGGGGGCACCTAGAACAGACCGAAAGGGCACTTTAGCATCGGACCCCCTGTTTAACACATTGACGGTTCCTCCCTCCCAAGAAGTAGAAAGGGCTGAGTCATCCGTCGTGTCCTGCAAAAAAGACACGGCCCCGCTCCTCGGGAGAAATCGCAATCGCGTTCCCCCCTCATCTCCTCATCGTGAAAAAGCGTGAGAATATAGCGCCATACAGTGCCGGCCCGTCCAACAGGCGGTCGCCTAGGGCCCCACCTTAAGGGGAGGGCTCCGCCGTCGCGAGGTTGTCAATTGGATTTTTAGGTGCGTCCGATTTGAAGCGACGCTGCGCAGAAAGATCCGTTTTTAAAAAAAGTTAAAAAGTTCCGGAAGAACTATAGAGCTGGAAATCGGAGTGCCAGTGCTGTACAGGGCGGCATATGTGTGAAAAAAAAAAAAAAAAATCAGTCTGTGCGTTCAAACTTACCTCAGTAGAAGGCGTGCATGGATTTTGCATGGGTTTGAGTCTGTTTACAAACCTTTTCTCTAATGAGAATGGTTTAATTACATGATTTTGCTCCAAATTCGTTTAATAACATCAGTCAAGTTTTAAAAAATAACTTCCTTTTTTGGTCTGACGTGGTTACACATCACAGAATAAGGCAAAATCATTATTTTATATAGTATTCTATAAAGTGATAAAGACTGTTGATTAGCATTGCATTGCATATTCATATAAAATGCCCGATATGGCTCGAAGAACAGAGATAATCCATTTAGTCGCAAACGTCTCCATGTTTCATGAGTTAAAATGTCTCTATCTGAGTTTTATTCAACTACGCGAAAGCGTATACCTTTGTCCATATTAGGGATTTCCTGTATGAATTAAACATTCTATTACATGTATTACATACATATAGCTTATTTTTGGTAAAAATAGGAATAATACTACTTCTCTGTAAGTTTTTTTCTCCAGTTTTTTTTCCCTCTCTCTCAGTGAATGCATAATAAGAATGCAATATAATGCAATAATTTATTTTATAATAAATTCCTATACCTTTCTAAACATTTATAGTTAGGCCTCCTGTATGTTAACAGGTCATGCTGCAGTTTTCTGTAAAATATATTGATAATTATTAACAATAATTATTGTTTTGTTTAATGTTTTTATTTAGTAATAACAATAATCAGAATTGGTCATATTGATAAAAACAACGTTTTGGCCAAATTGTGCAGTCCTACACACAGGCACAACAAACTCAGTGTTCTTTATAATTTTTTTGGTAAATAATGTCAGGAAACCTTTCTTGTTACAGTTCAGATTTTGTTGGTGGTTTAGATTTGGAAATCACTTAATATTGCCTCTCAGAATAGTCTCTCGAAATGAAGTCTTGTTACACATTATGCTATATTTCATATATTTATGTAACATATTCTACATTAAAATACATTTAGAATTAACAATGACTGCTGTACAAAGAGTAAAAAAAATGCAACACCGGTTACGTCACTTGCTCACCGCGGCACCGACCACCACTGTCGTTTTACTTTTTTATAGTAATAAAATATTATTTAGTTCAGTTGGAGAACAGACACTACAAATAAAACTGAATGCAGAGTGCCGAACGACAGTCGCATCGCATATCAGATTTTATTTATCAGCGAGCAGAGTGACGAGCTGACCGACAAGAAGAGTGAGGTCAGACGAGACAGACAAGACCATGGTGGAAGTTCGGCAATGTTTTTTTTACTTTGAAAAGCCTGTTGACTTTTGCCGTTTATATGGTGGTTTTCGAAGTTTTTTTGAACATTCGTTTCTTATTTACAGTGTTTGCTGATTTTTACTTTGTGTATTTTTTTTTCTTATTCGTTTTGTTAATAAACCTTCTACTTTTCTTTTCTTTTTGGTTCCACAGTGTTTACCGATTTTCAATTTTGTATAGGCTATTTAAAATGTATTGTAGGCCTAGCCTAAGTTATTTGTTATTTTATGTTAGGCATATAGCATGGTGTAAGCTATTTTTATTCGTTTTGTTAATAAAAGTTCCATGATTAATTTTTAGGCTAAGTGAGTTTAACGATGTATGTTGTTGTTGTTGTTGTTGTTGCTTGAATGGGATTCAAGCAATTGACGCCGAACTGGCGCTAATTTAAAAGTGAAAGTAAAATGTGCACTGCGCATTTACAAGCTATTTAAAAGCGAAGGAAAGCGAGTGAAAAAATTAAAATTTAAGATATGTGTCATTGAAGTTCGGAGCCAGTTTCCTACTTTCCTCATAACTGACAAACTTGTTTCTGATGTAGCCAAACAGTTAACTTGCAAAAGCGGAAAAAGAAAAGAGAGTCCTCTCTATCAAGACAAGTTGAGAATTATCAGTCACGAATGGGGCTTAAATTGAAATGAATTTACCCAAAACATGCTTATTCTATCCACTAAAATAATAAGACAATACAAATGAAATGAAGAAAAAAATAAAAGAATTCTTTTGATTTTTCATAGCTCAGGCAAAATCATGATGGCTCTCCTCTGGGGGCAGTGACCCCCCACCCCCCCTGCAAGTCTGAAAATGCAAGTGCATGTCTGCAGACAGACCCTTTTCCAATAATGTTGGTAGAGTATGCAGGGCCGTAACCAGAAAAGACATTTAAGACATTTATCTACACATCTCATCCAATATTCAGTTTTGTTAAGTCAATTATTTTTTATTGACTGTTTTTTAATGATTAAATTTTGTCCCCTAATATGTGCTTATGATCTTGATTGATTCCACTGTAGTAATAATAACGATTAAGGATTAACTATTTGTCTGTTTCTCCTCTGAAGTTGGATGTTCTGTTGACCAATACTAAAAAAGTTGTGCATCAAAACAAACTCAGCACAGTTTAATTGCGCATAAAAAGTTTCCCTCCCACTAAACGTGCAATTTCTGATTTTTTCGTCTAAATGGTTCCATAAAGAACCTTTAACATCTGAAGAACCTTTCTGTTTCACAAAAGGTTCTTTGTGGTGAAAGAAGGTTCTTCAGATTATAAAAAGGTAAAAAAGAGATGACTGAATTTGACTAAATGGCTCTTTGTGGAACCAAAAATGGTTCTTCTATGGCATTCCTGTGAAGAACCTTTTAAACCACCTTTATTTTTAAGAGTGTATAAGCGAATGTCTATAGGTGTATGTATGTGTCAAGTTTATATGTATGCGCCAGTTATTCACAAGTGTATATGCATTTATTACTAACATAAGATGTAATGGTATGGATTTCATATTAGTGTGCACAAGTATTTCATATACATATTTCGAACATCCAAAAGTATACATGTGAGTAATTTATATGTGTATATGCACGTGTTTTATGTATGTATTGATAAGCGAAGTTTGATTTAAATCCTACGTGGCGCCTTATAATACACTCTTAAAAATAAAGGTGCTTTAAAAGGTTCTTCACAGTGATGCTATAGCAGAACCATTTTTGGTTCCACAAAGAACCATTCAGTCAAATGTTCTTTAAAGAACCATCTCTTTCTTACCTTTTTAAAATCTCAAGAACCTTCTTTTGTCACAAAGAACCTTTTGTAAAACAGAAAGATTCTTCAGATGTTAAAGGTTCTTTGTGGAACCATTTAGACAGGAAAGGTTCTTCCATGGCTTTGTGAAGCACCTTATTTTTAAGAGTGTATCCGGTGAAAATTCTTATTTGGGTGATAAATTCAGCGTAGGCTACAATCTGTGATTCCAAAGTAAAGTATCCACACCGGTACGACTGAGCCACACATACTCCTAAAAATATTAAATTCATCCACGGTGGAGCCGTGGTGGTGCACAACAAAGAAGATAATTCTGCAAATAACTGCAATTGCAGGTTTTAACACACAAGATGGTGACAAAGAGGCAAAAACTTACAGACTGCAGCTTTAAGTAGATTTTATTAGAAAATGTAAAAATACTTTAATTAGTTTAAGAATTGTGTAATTTTACTTGAGTACATTTTAAGTGATGAAACTGTACTGAACTGTGCTCCACTAACCCAGACAGATTTATTTTACTCTCACTAAAAGCATCAGTTAAACACAGTTAAATGCATCAATTTTTCCCATAAATGCATGCTCTAATTGACTCATATACGCATTAAAATAAACATATGCCTGGCCAAAAGAAAAAAAAGTCCCCATTTGAATTTAAATAAGCAAATACTGAAGAATTTATGATTGGATCGTTATTGCTGTGATTTGTATGTTTCTAGCATGTTGTGTATTTGCCAAAAAATCTTTTAAGTCTAACTAATGCAGTGTATAGCTTTTCATTTCTTAAACAACTATGTCACAAGACGTATCCATGTCCATATTCCAGGATGATAATGTTAAGATTCACTCTGCCAAATTTGTGAAATATTGGTTCAGTGAGCATGAGGAATCATAGTAAACAGTGATAAAGACAGTGATTGTAACAGTGTAAAATTAACATCCCAAAGACTTTCAGTGGGTTGTAGGTTAGGACTCTGTGGTGACCAGTCTCTCACAAAGCGAGCCTGATGAATTGGTATTGTCATCCTGGAATATGGACATGTGTATATCTTCCGACATGGTGGTGTGAGAAGTAATAAGCTATGCATTTCATCAGTTAGGGTTCAAAGAATTGCTTCCAAACACACAACATGCCAGAAACATATTAATCCAACATGATCTCATGATAATTTGTATGTGTTTATCGCAAAATGTGGTTCTAAAACGTTCACAGGCGCTAAAATGTACAATACTGACATATTTACAGCATCTAAACGTACACATACTTACGCATTTTCAGCATTTTAACGTACGATACTTATGTATTGACAACACCTAAAAATGAATCCTTATGAATATTGAAATCGCGACATTAATTTTATTATTATTGTATTCAATTCAATTCAATTCAATTCAAATTTATTTGTATAGCGCTTTTCACGATACATATCGTTGCAAAGCAGCTTTACACCAAATTGACATTTTTACAATATATGTAGTAGTAGCTTGATGTACATATGGTAGAGATGTGTGGTAAAGATCAATTAATGACGTAATCAAACAGACAAAGAACACTATAAATTAGTAGCAGAATTCGGTAGTGCTGTATGTTTTCAGGGTTGGCATCATCTGAAGTCCTCTGTGGGGTTGGCATCATTTCTTCTTAAGTGTTCTGGATCCACACTGGAGCTTATTCAGTTGTCATCAGTGTTGGCAGTAAGTAGTACCAGTACTAGTAACTTAATAGTTACTGTAATGATATTACTTTTTGCCGTAACTAGTAGTGTAACTAATTACTAATAAGATTTCAGTAATAATATTATAGTTAACATCCATAAAACAGCTTAGTTACTTAGTTCCTTTTGATGCCTCAACCCCACTGATTTAAAATCCAACGGTCAAATAATTGCTAGATTTATTTTCATAATTTTCAGGACTTGCACATGCATGTGATGTCCCCAGTGCAGCAGACAAGTTTGGAATATGGAAAAGCTTACATTCAGCAGACAGAAACATTGAATTATATTTATTTTGTCAGGAAAAAAGGTAATCTGAACACTGTTGTGTAACTAATTACTGTTGCCAGAAAGTAATAAGTAAAGTAACAATATTACTTTTGAAAGGAGTAACTAGTAGTGAGTAATATATTACATTCTTTGAGTATCTAGCCCAACACTGGTTGACATATTAATGGCTTTATGTTTTCAATTGCATTATTAAATTGTTTAATCGTTTACTTAATATGGAATGATAACATTTTGTTCTGTGTGATTTCTGCTCCCAGCTCGTTTCAAAGAATAGGCCGACATAATGTTAAACAAGACCCTTTGAACCCTTAAAATGAATACAATTTCTGCAATCCTTTAACCATTACTTGTCATGTAATATTTACTTTGTTTGCCATAGGACACAAAAGGCGTTTTCTCCGACATGCTGTGACTGAACATAGAAACATAAAATACATCAAAAACGCAACATAAATACAAAAGGAATCAATTTTATTTGTGCGCTGTAATCCAAATCTTTAGGTTAAGGGGTCTAAACATCTAAATCACTTATTGATAAAACGATAAAAATGCATATTCACTATAAAATGGGTAGGTTTAGGTTTGGGGGTAGGTTAGGGGGTCTACACCTTTAAATCACTTATTGATAAAATTTAAAAAAATACATTGATACAACTATTTTAACGTTAAAAAAAAATTTGACATTTTTTATCTAAAATTATGTAACGATTTGTACATTGTAACATTGAATTAAGTCTAAACATGTATGTTTTGTGCTTGTAAATTTTACGTACTAATGCCTACGTATAAACAATGAGACCTGATCAATCACAGCAATAATGATCCAAACCTAGACTCTTCACTAATTGCTTATTTAAACAGATAACATTGTTATTATGTTTTTGGCCAGGCAGTGTGGTTTTGTAGGCTCACCATACATTCCACAAATATATACATATCCTGTAACTGCTATAATTTAATGTGCGCACACATACACACACACATATATATGACAACTCTCAGAGGGTTTGGCATGTTAATGTACATGACAATGTTAATGTATTTGGTCTTGGTGGAATAGATCTGTCGAAAAGTACAGAGACTTGCTACTGCCAATAAATCCACAACATGCTGCTATGAGCATATAAAAATACTGCTGCTGCACATGAATAACCCCCATACAGTAGCATACATGATTATTCAGTAGCAGATCTATACAGGTGAAGCTGGGAAAGGTGAAGGGTTTCTGAAGTGCACTGCAAACTACTACAGCAAACAAAAGCCAAAAGTATTTGAATGTTGAGCAGTGAGCTCATCTGTGTCATGATATCATTTTTTCAGATTGGGTTAGACCTTTCAAAATGCACCATCTAGTTTCATGCCAAAGCTTTGTATTTATGTCAAAAACTTCTAGATTTCAGATTTATTAAAAAAGAAAAACTGAAATATCACATGGTCCTAAGTATTCAGACCCTTTGCTCAGTATTTAGTAGAAGCACCCTTTTGATCTAATACAGCCATGAGTCTTTTTGGGAAAGATGCAACAAGTTTTTCACACCTGGATTTGGGGATCCTCTGCCATTCCTCCTTGCAGATCCTCTCCAGTTCTGTCAGGTTGGATGGTAAACGTTGGTGGACAGCCATTTTTAGGTCTCTCCAGAGATGCTCAAAGTCAGGGCTCCGGCTGGGCCATTCAAGAACAGTCACGGAGTTGTTGTGAAGCCACTCCTTCGTTATTTTAGCTGTGTGCTTAGGGTCATTGTCTTGTTGGAAGGTAAACCTTCTGCCCAGTCTGAGGTCCTGAGCACTCTGGAGAAGGTTTTCGTCCAGGATATCCCTGTACTTGGCCGCATTCATCTTTCCCTCGATTGCAACCAGTCGTCCTGTCCCTGCAGCTGAAAAACACCCCCACGGCATGATGCTGCCACCACCATGCTTCACTGTTGGGACTGTATTGGACAGGTGATGAGCAGTGCCTGGTTTTCTCCACACATACCGCTTAGAATTAAGGCCAAAAAGCTCTATCTTGGTCTCATCAGACCAGAGAATCTTATTTCTCACCATGTTGGAGTCCTTCAGGCGTTTTTTAGCAAACTCCATGCAGGCTTTCATATGTCTTGCACTGAGGAAAGGTTCCTGTCGGGCCACTCTGCCATAAAGCCCCGACTGGTGGAGCGCTGCAGTGATGGTTGACTTTCTACTACTTTCTCCCATCTCCCGACTGCATCTCTGGAGCTCAGCCACAGTGATCTTTGGGTTCTTCTTTACCTCTCTCACCAAGGCTCTTCTCCCCCGATAGCTCAGTTTGGCTGGACGGTGTTGGAAATTTTTCTTAGAGACCAGGAGACGTTTTTGGATATCTTGAAGCAGAAGTTTTTCTTTATTCAGATACTCGCTGCTCTGCACTGCAGTCTTCAAAAAGTCGTCTAACAAAATCTCAGCACAGCAGAGTATATAGGTTTCAAGGGGGAGGAGTACATAGAGGTGGAATCAATCTAAACAAAGCATGCAAATGTGGTATAGGAAATCAGCCCAGTAAAAGGTTTTTCCCAGCCTTGATCTATTTAGCATACAAGTGTCATTCAAATGCATAGGTGCTAAAGCAAAAGGCACAATTGTACCTTGAGCTTAGAATTCACACTTAACTTGGGAAAACCTGCCAGATGTTCAGCTGGGCTGCCTGCTCTTAGAATGTCACAATATACATAACTTTTCAGTTCATGTTGTTATATTGGAACCTAGCATAGGATCAGCATATTTTAAACAGATTCTAAAATTTGTAATCCTTCAACAGCCAGCTCTAGGAAGGGTTCTGGTCATCCCAAACGTCTTCCATTTAAGGATTATGGAGGCCACTGTGCTCTTAGGAACCTTAAGTGCAGCAGAAATATTTTTGTAACCTTGGCCAGATCTGTGCCTTGCCACAATTCTGTCTCTGAGCTCTTCAGGCAGCTCCTTTGACCTCATGATTCTCATTTGCTCTGACATGCACTGTGAGCTGTAAGGTCTTATATAGACAGGTGTGTGGCTTTCCTAATCAAGTCCAATCAGTTGTTACGTCCCTCGTTATTATCTAGGAGATTTATTGGACGCACCACACCATAGTTGCGTGTATGTTTTGTAAACGGTAAAAAAAAAAGTCTTTACAACAGGGGAGAAACAAAAAAAAAACAAACAAACAGAGCCACCGACAACCACGCTTAGTCACAATTGTTTTTACTTGTGCAATAAAGTGAAATAGAGTGTTTAAAAACAGTGACAAGATACAACGTTTTGGTTTCCGCGGAACTTCAGGCGGAGAGGGAGGAGCGAAAGAGAGGTGCCAAAGAAAGAAACTTAACAAAAACAAAACAAAGAACCCCAACTAACTATAGTATTAAACCAGCATAAGCTAGCTATCAACAAAAGATACAAAACAAAACATCTTCAGCGCACAGGACGCCATAACTAAACTATACTTGCTGTCAAACGAAAAAGATACATAACAAGCACCATCTCTCTAAGCCTAGTGTGTCTATACAATAAAACACTACGTGATGAAAACATGTAGGTCGCGACCTGCTTACCTGGCTCACAACCCCTCCCGCCAGTACATGATGTTCTACACAATTGTTTACCAGAAGCGGCGCTTGGTTTTAAGTATAGCAAACACACTAAGACCAAAAAGAAACCGTCACCAAAGTGACCGACATAAACTTCCAACAATGAGCAGTCCACAAGCTAAAAATACAGAAACTACAAAGACATCACACAGTCTCTCAGACTGGCTTCTCACAAGAGAAAACCGTCTTCACAGAGCAAAAACCATCCTCAGCTGATCCGAACAGGTGTGTAACTTTTCTTTATGAACAATGATTGGTGGCGCGATCCCGTACGTCGCTGTCTTGCGTCACCGGATTGACAGGCAGTTCCTCCAATCAGGTTGCACACCTAAAACAAACAGTACACACAGACACACACCCAGAGATATGCAAGAATATGCAGAAAACACTTACGTAGCAGCGCATACGTAACACCCACCCCCTTAAGATGTAACACAAGGCAACTTTTCAAGCTCTCGATAATGTATCAGCAACAATATTTTCTGAGCCTTTTTTATGCTTTATGATTAAGTTGTAATTCTGTACAATCAACGACCAACGCATAAGACGTTGATTGTGATTGTACATTCTGGACAGAAACACAAGAGGATTGTGATCTGTGTACACTGTAACAGGCAAACAAGATGAACCTATATAAACGTCAAAGAATTGTAATGCCAAAATCAAACCCAAAGCTTCCTTCTCAATAGTAGAATAGTTTCGTTGATGTCGATTGAATTTTCGTGAAAAGTAGCAAACTGGATGCTCAAGACCAACATCATCTTCTTGAATGAGAATAGCACCCATACCTACAGCGCTCGCATCCACTTCCAATTTAAACGAACGTGTAAAATCAGGGGCAGCGAGAACAGGCACATTAGTTAGTAACAGTTTTACACTCTCAAAAGCATGTTGACAAGCTTCCGTCCAAATAAAAGCACTTGCAGGGCTTAACAAGCTAGTCAGAGGATATACTACAGTAGAAAAATTTCGACAGAAACTTCTGTAGTAACCAGCCATTCCTAGAAAACGACGTAGCTCCCGCCTGGTCGTAGGAACTGGAAATTCAACAATGGCAGATACCTTTGCACTCACTGGACGGACCTGGCCTTGGCCTACTTGTTTACCCAGATACGTAATTGTCGCTTTGCCAAAGTCACACTTAGCAAGATTAACTGTTAGTGAAGCATCAGCTAACCTTTCAAAAACTGTCCTAAGAACCGCCAAATGCTCAGACCAAGAAGAAGAATAAATCACAAGGTCATCCAAGTACGCATTACAATTTTGTACTCCTGACAAAACAATATTAACTAGGCGTTGGAAAGTGGCTGGAGCATTCCGTAAACCAAACGCCATGACCCGGTACTGCAGGAAGTTATCCGGAGTGACGAAAGCTGAAATTTCCGCTGCTCGAGCGGTCAATGGCACTTGCCAATACCCTTTCAACAAATCTAATTTCGTCACAAACTTAGCAGAACCTAGATTATCGATACAATCCTCCATCCTA
The DNA here is from genome assembly GCA_036247105.1 of Cirrhinus mrigala. Classification (NCBI taxonomy): domain Eukaryota; kingdom Metazoa; phylum Chordata; class Actinopteri; order Cypriniformes; family Cyprinidae; genus Cirrhinus; species Cirrhinus mrigala. The sequence continues at coordinate 45,054 of JAMKFB010000762.1, forward strand.
GGGAGAGGATAGCTATCAGGTACCGTCACAGAATTTACTTTTCGGTAATCTGTGCAGAAACGGTATGTACCGTCAGGCTTAGGGACGAGCAAACAAGGGGAACTCCACGGACTATAACTAGGTTCAGCTAGGTTATTCTTCAACAAATAATCAACCTCATCCTTCATTACAGAGCGTTTAATACTATTTACTCTGTAAGCATGCCGCTTAATAGCAGCACCACAAGTCACTTGAATATCATGTTGTAATACATGTGTTTGAGTCGGCACGTCCCTGAATAACATGGGAAACTCTTGAATTAACCTCACAACATCCTGTTTCTGTGATTCAGATAAGTTATCAAGAGTTTCTGGCAAACATTTCAAAACCTCGGAATTCGAAAGTCTTCCACACGTTGATAAATCATTACGAAAAATAACACCATCCTCAGTGTCATATTCGCCTTGAGATGGTAACAAGACCTCACTATTCGATACAGCGGAACCAGGCACAGCAGTAACAGCAACAGCTAAAACGTCGGAAGACACAACAGCAGACTTTCCTTTTTCCTTTGAAAACTTCTCAGAGTTACGAGAACAATATAACTTTAGCATATTAATATGACATGTTCGAAACTTTCGTTTACGGTCAGGTGTATGTATCACAAAATCAGTCTCACTTACTTTCTTTGATACCTTATATGGACCTGAAAAACGAGCAGTAAGAACAGAACCAGGTACTGGTAATAGAACTAAAACGTCATCCCCAGGTTGAATTTTACGCACCACAGCCTTCTTATCATACTGCTTTTTCATGTCCCTTTGAACCACCGACAAAGACTTTCTTGCAAATGAACATGCATTATGCAACCGTTCTCGAAATCGGCTGACATAGTCCAACACATTGTTTCCGGACAGCTTTGTCTCATTCAGCATCCCATCTTTCAACACCTTCAACGGCCCTCTTAAAGTATGACCAAAAACCAACTCTGCAGGGCTAAACCCCAGAGACTCTTGAGTTGCTTCACGAGCTGCAAACAATACTAAGGGAACTCCTTCGTCCCATTCCTTACCTGAACTCAAACAGTACTTCCTCAACATCGATTTCAAAGTCTGGTGGAAACGTTCAATAGCCCCCTGACTTTCCGGATGGTATGGAGTTGACGTACGATGGGTGATGCCCAAAGTTTTTAAAACTTGTCTAAAAACATTGGATAAAAAATTTGTACCCTGATCTGTCTGCACGATTTTTGGCAGCCCAAACGTAGAGAAGAATTTGAGTAAAGCTTTAATAATGACAGGTGCAGTAATCTTCCTCAGTGGAATGGCTTCTGGAAAACGTGTTGCTGAACACATAATTGTTAACAAAAACTGATTACCTGCCTTTGACTTAGGCAGGGGACCCACGCAATCCAAAATGACGTGTTCGAATGGTTCACAAATGACAGGAATTGGAACCAATGGTGCTGGAGGAATCTTTTGATTCGGTTTACCCATCAGTTGACATTCATGACAAGTGCGACAATAACGTGAAACATCTTTCTTCAAACCAGGCCAAAAGAAGTGCCTAAGAATGCGATTGTAAGTTTTTGTTACTCCCAAATGACCTGATAACTCATGATCATGTGCCAGACTTAACACCTGTTTTCGGTATATCGTAGGCAAAACAATCTGACAAACAGTGTCCCACTCATTCTCAACGTCTGTTCGAGGATGCCATTTCCTGAGCAACAAGCCATTCTCAATCACATATTGAACCGTCTTATCTTTATCAGACTGTGGACGATCAATAAAAGAAAAACATTTGGCTAATGACAGATCCCCTTTCTGAGCAATAACAATTTTCTCATGAGAAATAGGTTCTGTTAACAAATCAGCCCCAGCCAGGACATCAACAAAATCTTTATTAACCCTAGCCTCTTCCACCCCTTTTCGATCCAACTCCAACATTTCCTCTGTAAAAATGGGTGACAAAAAGGAGTCTGATAACACTATGTCATCTCCAATTCTACGTTTTTGAGCCCGAGTAACTACACTCGCAGCAAATACATCAGGAAAATTATCAGAAATGTCATCAGCATGAATAAAACAATCAGGTTTATCTACAACTTCAGGTACAGCAATACCTTACCACCTGCTAGATCATTTCCAAGAATGAATGCCACACCTTTCACTGGAAAAGAAGAACGTACCCCCACCTTAACAAAACCTGAAACTAAGTCACAGTGCAAATGGATCTGATGTAACGGTACTTTCACCACGCCCATTTCAATACCTTGGACCAACACACTTGACCCGCACGACGTTTGTTCTGATAATGGTAGCACGTCAGAAACTAAAAACGACTGGACAGCTCCCGTGTCTCTCAAAATTTGGATCTCTTTCTGCTCCTCAGACTTACCATTTATTGAGACTAAACCCTTCATCAAAAATGGTTTAAACCCAACATCAATCTCCTTTTCTTCGGCAATAATCTCCGACACAGTGTTCACAAACGTAACAGGTTTCACTTGCCCTTGCTGATGTTTATGTTTAAGCAAAAGACATTCAGAAATTAAATGTCCTGTCTTGTGACAATAAAAGCATTCTCTTGTCTCTTTATTCTGTGCTGCATTAGCTTTATTGCGAACACTTGAATTTTGAACTACAGGCAAATTCGGCATTCTCTCTGACCGAGTTAGAGAAAAAACACTTTTGTGTGTCAACACATACTCATCTGCAAGAACCGCAGCTTGTGACAAAGAGGTAACCTTTTGTTCGTTCAGGTATGTGACTATTCTTTCCGACAAACAATTCTTAAAATCTTCTAAGAGCAATAGCTCTTTTACCGCATTCAAGTCTTGCACATTACTAGCAGACAACCACTTATCAAAAAGAACTCCCTTTTCACGGGCAAATTCGACAAATGTCTGCTGTGCTACCTTTTTATGGTTCCGAAAACGCTGCCTGTACGCTTCTGGAACTAATTCATATGCTCGTAGAACCGCAACTTTCAACACATCATACTGTAAGCTCTCCTCTAACGTCAAAGTAGCGCAAACTTCTTGTGCTTTCCCAATCAATTTACATTGTAGTAAAAGACACCAAACCTCTTTTGGCCAATGAAGTGCAGCAGCCACACGCTCAAATGCAGCGAAATATGTGTCCACTTCCGATTCTCTAAAGTGAGGCACTAAAGCGATATGTTTACTTATATCAAATGTACCCGCCGCAACGTCACTCACAGAATTTGCCGAATTAACTAAAACAGCCCTAGGGCTAACAGGATTAGGCTGTACAGATCGGTCAGAGGCAAACTTCTTTGACTCTAACTCGAGCTGGCGCAATTTTACCTCTTTATCAGCCTCAATTTCCAGTCTGCGGACCTCGAGGCGCAACTTCATTTCGGCTTGGCGTGTCTCAGCCCGCTCCTGAGCTTCCATCTGGATTCGGGCCAGGCGGACCTTCAGCCGCGCATCACCCCCAGACTCCCCGGAAGACGGAGAAAATGGACAAAAGGGCGGTAAGGAGGCCTTAGGCTCGGCCTCAGCTTCCACCTCAGCACCCCCACCTGTCGCCCGCTCCACACTGCCCAAACCAACCACACGACCTTCCATAGCCGAGGTTGCAGCTCGTTCTCTATCCGCATCTGGAAATAAGGACACATTTAATTCGGACAAATGTTTCAATATTTCATTTTTAATAACACGCTTTAGAGTCTGCCTCACCACAGGAATGCGAAAGTGGTCTGCTATTTGTAATAATTCGTCTTTTCTACACTGCTCAAAAACTTCCCAAGTTGGGTTAGCAATGAAAGCTTGCAAATCAAATGTACTCATTTTTTCTACCTTCCATCCACCTTACAAAACCAATCTTTCTCCCTATTGCATTTTTTTTTTTTTTTTCACCATATAAATACACCCATTAAAAAAAATTGACGAGCCCCCAAATATGTTACGTCCCTCGTTATTATCTAGGAGATTTATTGGACGCACCACACCATAGTTGCGTGTATGTTTTGTAAACGGTAAAAAAAAGTCTTTACAACAGGGGAGAAACAAAAAAAAAACAAACAAACAGAGCCACCGACAACCACGCTTAGTCACAATTGTTTTTACTTGTGCAATAAAGTGAAATAGAGTGTTTAAAAACAGTGACAAGATACAACGTTTTGGTTTCCGCGGAACTTCAGGCGGAGAGGGAGGAGCGAAAGAGAGGTGCCAAAGAAAGAAACTTAACAAAAACAAAACAAAGAACCCCAACTAACTATAGTATTAAACCAGCATAAGCTAGCTATCAACAAAAGATACAAAACAAAACATCTTCAGCGCACAGAACGCCATAACTAAACTATACTTGCTGTCAAACGAAAAAGATACATAACAAGCACCATCTCTCTAAGCCTAGTGTGTCTATACAATAAAACACTACGTGATGAAAACATGTAGGTCGCGACCTGCTTACCTGGCTCACAACCCCTCCCGCCAGTACATGATGTTCTACACAATTGTTTACCAGAAGCGGCGCTTGGTTTTAAGTATAGCAAACACACTAAGACCAAAAGAAACCGTCACCAAAGTGACCGACATAAACTTCCAACAATGAGCAGTCCACAAGCTAAAAATACAGAAACTACAAAGACATCACACAGTCTCTCAGACTGGCTTCTCACAAGAGAAAACCGTCTTCACAGAGCAAAAACCATCCTCAGCTGATCCGAACAGGTGTGTAACTTTTCTTTATGAACAATGATTGGTGGCGCGATCCCGTACGTCGCTGTCTTGCGTCACCGGATTGACAGGCAGTTCCTCCAATCAGGTTGCACACCTAAAACAAACAGTACACACAGACACACACCCAGAGATATGCAAGAATATGCAGAAAACACAGGATGGTGTTATTTTTCGTAATGATTTATCAACGTGTGGAAGACTTTCGAATTCCGAGGTTTTGAAATGTTTGCCAGAAACTCTTGATAACTTATCTGAATCACAGAAACAGGATGTTGTGAGGTTAATTCAAGAGTTTCCCATGTTATTCAGGGACGTGCCGACTCAAACACATGTATTACAACATGATATTCAAGTTCCTTTGACCTCATGATTCTCATTTGCTCTGACATGCACTGTGAGCTGTAAGGTCTTATATAGACAGGTGTGTGGCTTTCCTAATCAAGTCCAATCAGTATAATCAAACACAGCTGGACTCAAATGAAGGTGTAGAACCATCTCAAGGATGATCAGAAGAAATGGACAGCACCTGAGTTAACTATGCCTGAGGGCAACCCTTTTGGATGCTGCAAAACAAATCTATAACAAACCTGAACAACAGGTGTTCCTTACTGTATGTAACTGCCATTGGGTTTAGTTTTACCAAGCCATAATACAGTTTTCTTTACTGTTACTTGAAACAATTTGCCAATGTTGATACCAAATGATGAAAAATGATGATACCAAGATATGTGAAATTACTGAATTGCTAATTGTCTTTATACTAACCAAAAACATGCTGGTCTGTGTAAATTTTCTTTTCTGGCTAATGTAATGTCAGTACTGTTGTTTGTTTGTAATGGAAATTTGTTTTATTTTCTTTACTACTTCAATGTATAAATGCTTATTCAGCAATATTTTGTTAAAAAAAAAAAAGATGAATCAATCGTTATGCTTTTCTTGTACGCTTATATTAATTCAACGCTTTAATGAATACATAATTTATCTTAGTGACATTCGACGGAATATTTTGTTAAAAGATGTCATCTTTTAACAAAATATTCCGTCGAATGTCACTAACATAAATTATGTATGAATAAGCAAATTATGTATGAATAAGCGTTCATACATTGAAGTAGTAAAGAAAATAAAACAAATCCAAAAGGGTTGCCCTCAGGCATAGTCCAGTCACTATCATATTCAGAATCTGAAACGAGCAGCGATGAGTCCTGAGGACTCCTGAGTGTACAACGGCATGAGCGTAATGGGAAAATAAGATAAGAATGGTCCTACTGTGCTAAACAAATTCATACAGAGGCCTGTTAGAGTAACGTTCACGTCTGTCACAAGTTTTCACCACTTACACGCACCCAACTACCCGAAACCTGTAACTCTATCGTAATTGTTTAAAATACACATAAGCTTTATGCCTGACACTTTGTAACGGACTAAAACTAATATTTAAGCTAAACAAACAATGAAGTATCGGTGCATGAAAAATCATTAACTTAAATGAACAAAAGACAATAATCAGCTATACACGTTCATGTACAGTTAACTTTATTTAAATGTTTCACTGATATAAAATGACCCTGAGTTGTTAGAAAAGAAATGACCAACGAAAAGAAAGCCGATGAATCGGTTCTTTGAACCGGTTCACTGAGCCGAACTGTCCAAATGAATTGTTTCGCAGAAATGAATCAGACTCTGCATCACTAACACAGATCACAAAAAAAAAATGGGGTTTGTTGCATCACAACACGGGAGGAGTGTATACTTCACAAAAATTGTGGAATGTGAGTCTTTTTATATAGGGTATCTTTGTGTGCGTATAATCAGAAGTCCAATGAATTTGGGCGTTGCCATGTATGAGTGTTTTAGGATATGTATCCCCAGCGGCCATGTTTGAAGACCAAGGTGTATGCTGGGTAATGTAGTTCCCTGACCTGGAAGTCTACAGCGTTTGAGTGAGGTATTAGTTACACGTGTTTAACAACTTTGTAAAAACAAAAACACAAAGAACGGTTAAAACATATTTAGACTAAACAGTTACTGCAGAATAATACGAAATACGTATGCTAAAAAAGACTTGGCGTGTGTGCTGTAATGGAGGAACCGTTGTGAACCGTTGTGACCAACTACAAATAAACCAAATAATTGTCTTTATCTTAAGAAAAAGTAAATATGGTCCTGCTCTAGCTGTCTGAATATTCAGTCTCTCCCTCTGTATGTTGAGAGTGGCCAGTATTTTTACCGATTGTTAGCTCACACCTATATTTTTTAAGTTTAATCGTAAACTATGTAAGCAGGAACTTGTAAAAATATGTTTAGCATTTGATACATTGGTCGATCGCTCATCCATAGCTTTATCCTACTGTGGTGTTATAATACATTTTCTGCAACAGTTGTACTTGTTGCTAGAACGTTGTTTGTCAAACTAGTCTTAAGTGATATTATTCACATTAAACAGGTTAATGAACTCTTTCAACATCTGTACTTGTAATAATGCATAAAATAATTTCATTAGGATCTCAGCTACAGCTGAACGATAAAACAAACTTGAGGATGTTGTTGGCAGTTTGTGGGCCGCTGAAAAAGCTGTGTGTGTGAGAGAGAGAGAGTGAGAGTTTGAAAGAAAAATGTTTTGGTATAAAATGTTTTGCTACATTTGCTACAGATGATTTTACTACAAACTATAAGCACTCTAACTTAGAAACATAACCCTATTTTTTTTTTTTTCCCCCAACCAACTGGTTGTCGGCACTTAAAGAAAGTCCAATTTTATTGTGTTTTGATTAGAAAGTGAGATATGGTATATAAAGTAAGTATTTTTTATTGATTAATATGATATGATCATGATGAATTTACACGGTTATGTATTTATACAATAATGTTTCATGAACTCACTGGTTACTGTATACATGTTCAAGAGAATAACCTCAGTTGTCAATCTAAAGTTTTTTAGTCTGCATTACAAATATCTTAAAAGAAGAGGCTTTCATACATTCTATTTCCATTTGTCTCAGGACACTGTTACACAAAAACATGCTTTTTAAACTGTTTTAACAGTAATTTTGAACTTTACAAATATTTTACACATACTTAACATCTTAACACATCTGTATCAGTAAGATATTAATGTCATCACAAATCGTCAGACACATTAGCTTGGGGTGACCAGATGGTCTTATCGAATACTTGATCATTTATTCTGTCAATTATTTGATCAAATCTTAGTAAAATATAACTAAAAGACAGTTGTTTGTATTTTAATAAAATATAGCATTACAGTGTGACAACAAATATGATGCATTTAAACAGCATGGATAATAATAGCATTTTAAAGTCAGAAAGAAAATCTAATCTGATGTAAAGATGGGGTCACTTGTTGCACCTTGTTTAAGAGATTCTTTTGTTGCAGACAAGTTTACGACAGCAAATTTTTAGTATATTTAGGTCTAAGTGCCTTGCACTCATCAGAGGATCATTTGACAACTTCTAATCCTCATCATGGCTTTAGGTCTGAAAGATATAAAAATCTACAAAACTTATTTGTTAAAACAAAAGTTACATCGTTATTTAATCTTACGGTTTTCCATCATCAGGTGGATTTTGCGTGCATGTTTGTGTTTGTTATGTTTGTGTTTACATTTATGTTTGCGTTTGAGTTTGCATGCTTTGTTTGTGTTTGGATTTGTTCGCATTTGAGTTTGCATGCTTTGTTTGTGTTTGCATTTATGTTTGCCATTTTGTGTTCGAGTTTGCATTTATGTTTTGTGTTTGCATTTGAGTTTGAATGTATGTTTGTGTTTACGTGCGTGTTTGTGTTTAAGTTGTGTTTACATTTATGTTTGCGTTTGAGTTTGCATGCTTTGTGTTTGCATTTGTTTGCATTTGAGTTTGCATGTATGTTTGTGTTTGCATGTGTTTGTTTGTGTTTGCATTTGAGTTTGCATGCATGTTTGTGTTTGCATTTATGTTTGCCATTTTGTGTTTAAGTTTGCATGGATGTTTGTGTTTGCATGTGTCTTTGTCTTTTTGTGTTTGTTTTTGCGTGTATGTGTGTGTTTGTTTGCGTTTGCATTTATGTTTACCATTTTGTGTTCGAGTTTGCATTTATGTTTTGCGTTTGCAATTGAGTTTGAATGAATGTTTGTGTTTACATGCGTGTTTGTGTTTATGTTTGCGTTTGAGTTTGCATGCATTGTTTGTGTTTGCATGTGTTTGTTTGTTTGTGTTTGTGTACGTGTCTGTGCTTGTGTTGAGGACTGAAAAATCTAGGAGTGAATATAAAGAGATAACAAATGTAACTAAACAAACAATATTCACTAAAATGAAACAAGAATTTCCCAACAGCATACACCGGTTTGTTAAAACAATCACCTTTGTCCCTATTTAAGTTTGTTGTTATCGACTTCTCCTTTATCTATCTAACCTCATCCTGAACATCAGTTTGAAGCCACATTCACTAGATCCACAATATAAACATTCCTGTTTTTCTTAGACAAAGTATTTTCTTCATCAACTTTACCTAACAATTTACCAGATGTCCTCACACAGATCCAGCTGTGTGTTGTAAAAAAGGTTCAATGCACATCTTATGACCTACTGAACTTTTTGGCAATATTCACAACACCGGTAGACCCAGCTGTGCTCACAGGTGTATACCATAAATGGTTGGAATAGATACCCTTTTGATCACTGAACATCTTAGAAAAAAATATCTGATTTTGATCACTGAACTTCACCTGACACACCCCCACAAAAAGTTAAAAATGCAAGATCCCCTCAATTAGACTGTAAATGAGTCGCAAACCCCCAGAAACCATCTTTAGAGTTTTACAACATTGGCTGATCTGATAAGACATGCATTGATGATCGCAGACCCCACTCACCAACCTCTCTGTTTTATTAGACTGTGTGATACAAGCTTTTTACATTTCGTGTGATGTTGTTAAATTTAGACGATTAACTACATGCGCATGAACGTGTGTTTTAACTACCAGTCCGCAAGTCTTACGGGAAGAAAATCCTCTCTTGTTTTATAAACATTTGCATTCACCTTGATATTTTAACTACCTACATGTACATACATAAGCACGTTTCAACTGATATATCAGGCTGTAAGTTCTAAGACCGACAAAAATCAAAGAGTGAATAAATAAATTAAATTAATGAAGTGTGAATAACTAAATAAAATAAACTAAAGTAAAGAAACATTTTCCTGTGGCTTAGGAGAAGTTTGTTTGAAAGGAAACTGGTATGATCTTTAAAATGAAAAACTACTTGTATTAATATTAAAACAGGAAGAATACTTTCATCAATTAAGAAATGTCATAGATTTATTAACCCTTTAACTGTCACCCCCATTTTGAACATAGATGTGAAAATGCCAAAACTTACATTTTTATAATTCATGAACGAAAACATTTTGTAATATGACTTTGATGTACATTTTCCATGGTAATGCAATGTCTGATTTTAAAATGGTTTTCAAAAGATACATTTTCAGACCCAAAGTTTTCAACTGATATATAATTTCTTACGATTTCTAAAACATGACAGAGAAAAAGGCAACAAAGATTTTTTTTTTTTTTTTTTTTTTGTGAAAAAGGTCAGAACTCCTGTTATGATGTAGATTTTTGAGGTGCACTCTTGTCATTAGTTAATCTATTACTTTTCCTAGAAAATTTGTAGCACAAACAGTGGCCAAATATCTATTTAGGAGTCTTAGACCTTTCCAACGATATACAGTTTTGTCATGATTAGTTTAGGATCTATTTGTAATACGGTGAAGTAAACTTAGGCGTCCCGCTGCTGGGTGGCAGTTTAATAAAAGTCTTTTTTTTATTTTGAAAAGTTTATTTTGTTTAATTCTTTTATCATACATTTGAATCTTTGCGTTGGCCTTTGCTTATGGTGTTAGGGTTTGTGTTAGGGGGTTTGTGTCCTTGCATGCAGGGGGTAGATGTAAACGAACCCAGTAGGGTGGAATCTAAACATTAGCATATATCGTAGCGATCGAAGAACAAACTGATCCTCTTGAGGTGACAATACACACACATTTACTCAGCCATTTTTCCAAAATCAAGATGAAACCCAAAACCCCAGCCTGTTACCAAAAGATCTGGAAGAAGCAACACCATAAAACACCAGGGAAGCGGATGAGATAAAACATCATAAAACCACTCATAAATCCAATTAAAGTTAAATCTAACACTGTCATGTCACTCAGAGCTGACAGGACCCTGGTGACATGGCAGTCAGAGTGACAGAGGGGTCATAAACACATAAATTCACTCATAAATCTAATCATGTACACACTAGACATATGTCTACCTGTCCATCTACGATGACACGAGTCAAAAATATGGTCATAAATCAGATCATAAATCAGATCATAAATCATAAAACCTACGTTACGTTAGAACTACTTGAGTGTCACAGCAAAGGGTCTGAATACTTAGGACCATGTGATATTTCAGTTTTTCTTTTTTAATAAATCTGCAAAAATGTCAACAATTCTGTGTTTTTCTGTCAATATGGGGTGCTGTGTGTACATTAATGAGGAAAAAAAAAAGAACTTAAATGATTTTAGCAAATGGCTGCAATATAACAAAGAGTGAAAAATTTAAGGGGGTCTGAATACTTTCCGTACCCACTGTGTATATATATATATATATATATATATATAATTTTTTATTGCTGTTCAGTTTTGCATTTGTATTTCAGTTTTGTGCAATATATATATATAGGTGTGTTTTAACATTTTTGATTCAATGATTTGATTTATTGATTTTTTTTTTTTTTTTTATGTTACTGCAATACTTTTGCTGGAAAATTAATCCCACACATTGAGAATTTTACAGATTATTTGAGCAGTGAGTTTAAAGAACATTCAAACAATGTGTTCTCTTCCCAATTTCCCTCTTCCAGCTGTAATTAATTGGACTGTCCGTGTTGGAATGGCTTTTTCTGTGGTTGTGCTGGGTCTGACTCTGATTTTACTTGTCATCACCCCCACAGTTATACTTTAATTAATTTTTGTGAAACCTTTAACATATTTTTGTGGGTCTCATTCTATTTATTTGTGAATGTTTGATTTTTACATTTTTTTTTTTTTTTTTTTTTTTTTTTTTTGGAGTAAAGAAACAATTCAAACCCCACAGTCACTTGTTACTCGTAATATGTCTTCAGATGATCTGATCAACAGATCTGCAAAGATTCTGTCAACATATGCCTGAAATATTGTTTGTATCATTTGCATCAATGTTTTTATGTTTATCACTGTAAAGTTGTTTTGAGGCAATCTGTATTGTATAATCTGGATTGTATCTGTAATTTATATTTAATATTGCATGAGGAAGAGTCCTCACTTCTCCTAAAGTGTCTTCATCATCATCATGTGCTACAGTTTTTCCTTACCAATTTTGCTTAAGTTTAATAGAACATTTGCATTATTTCTAAAAATGCTTTTTAAAGCACATCATTTAAGAGGCATTTTTGTTGGTGGTGTGTATTTATATGTATTTTTGTATGAATTACGTGTATTTTCCCCACTATATTCATAAAAATATTTTTATATATTATACATATACATATTATACATATAATAATTAATAATAATTTCTCTTTCATGTACTTAGCCATAGTTCACCGAAAAATGAAAATTCTGCCATCTGTTGCTCATCCTCAAATTGTTCCAAATCTGAATGAGTTTCCCTCTTGAGTTTCCACAAAAGAAGATATTTTGAAGAATTTGGGTAACCAGACATTTACCGGTCCCCACTGACTTTCATAGTAGGGAATACTATTTATTTGTAGAATTTATGTATAATTTCATGTTTTTAATTAATTGATGCTTTTTTTTTTTTTTTTTCCTAAGTAACAGTTTTTAGCATAACAAAACTATGAAAGCTGTAGGTCCAATTTGGCTGAGGACAAGGACAGGATTTGTAATTTTCAAAAGTGTTTTTAATAAAGCAAAAAAATATCTGAGTATCTGAGAATGAATGACATATTCCTTTACAGAACAACTCACAGAAATCAACCATTATAAATACTTTTTATTCCCTGTAACAAGTCAAGGACAGATAATGTACATTTCTGGTAGAATGTCCCATGTTTTCTTATTTCCTTTCTATTCTGGTTGTGTTTGTGTTCTTTGCACACAATGTACAGTGTACTGTATGTATGCCTGTCCTTACTGTTGTTGTTATGTTTATGGATTCATGATTGTAAAGTGTCCTTGAGTTTGTTGGAAGATGCTGTATAAAATAAACATTATTATTGTTATTATTAAGCAAAACTGGCTTATTTTAGCTTCAGTTTATTTTCAGTTTATTTTTAACGAATACCTTCCTATAAAAGATCACGCAATTTGGTGAAATATGTTGGTGAGATCAGATGTCCATTTATTTTGCAATAGCTATTTTGGTCTTTACATTACAAAACAGTAACATACACAACAAAAGAGCAAATAAAATGAATGCCCATAAAATTTCAGAAGAAATAAGAAATAAACTAAACTAAACTTTGGTTCATTTACAAAGACTGTTTGCAAATAAAGTTTATCCAAGGTTGTACAGAACCAGAAAAACAAGAAAAAAGACGAGTATTTAATCACATATATTACAAAAATATTGACAAAACATAAATGCTTTACCTTATTTTCCTCACCATTTTCTGCAAATGAAAAACTGTAATGTGAGAATTAGCATGTATCACTAACCCTTCAGTTTTTAAGATTACAGTTTAAAGTGTGCCGATAAATTGACAACACTAAACAGAGCAGTTCAGTCATTTCTAAGTTTCTTGACTGATTTGTACGGCTCTGTTTATAGCGTCTCTAGCACATTTAATTTCATCCAGAGCCTCCTGAAATTTACCAGCTGTTTCTTTCATTTGACAAATAAATTTCAAAGTTTCTGATTTGATTTCTTCTGCTTTTTTCTCTTTCCCTGAATTCATTTCAGAGAGCTCTGATGAATTACAATAAATGGTGTAAACATCAAGGAAAAAAAATAGAGCTGAGATTGATGCAGATAGTTTTCCAACCACTTGAAGTGTTTTGGCAGCTTTTGCGAACACTTTCCCAATTTTAGTAGTTCGAAGCACAAATAAAAGTTTATTAATGCCTGAAGCGGTTTTCAGAGCTTTAACACTTGTCAGTATTGCCCTTTTTTGAGGAGAATACATGTGCTCCACTTTCTGAAGATTTGTTATGGTTTTCGAAATTGTATTCAGATGCTCAATCATTGGGTCAATTGTCTTCTGGAAATCATTGATGATCTTCTCAATAGTCTGACGCATGTTTTTCTGCTTGTACATGTTAGTGATGTTAGACGCTGCACCTATTACTCCTCCAGTTACTCCAACACCCATAGCAGTAACACCAGCGGCACCAGTAACAGCTATAGATGCACCAAATGTAAATGGGGCCAAAACTATACCCAGCAATGCAATTCCTCCTGCTGCTCCCATTGATGCTCCTACCAAACTGCCGATTCAAGTTCTTCGGTGATGTCATTCAGTTTCTTTATTTGATCTGTGAGAGTTTTGTGATTTCTGTTGTACTCTGAGTTGAGTTTCTCAATGCTTTGCTGCAGTTCATCACTGAGTTCTTCAAATTTCCTGAAATATCAAAACATTTTGTGAGAAGTAGACAACACTAGATATTTCGGCACAAATTCTCTTAATCATTATGCAATTTATAATTAGCATGCTGCACTTTTGCAAACTAACAAGGCTAAGCTAAAACTTTATATTAAGGGCTCCATTGATAAATTAAGTTAATTAATTGGCTGTGCTCCACTTCAGCTTTTTATGTCCGTCCCCTGCTAACTTCCCTTCATCTTGGATGTTATGTTACACGAGTGTCCTCTACTGGCAGAACCGCGCCATTTCACTTAACAGTTTTTATGCACCGTTGCATGCTTGTGATGTTAAAATATATAAAATGCACAAACAAAAATAAGAATACAGTAATCTATGTAATAACAGTCCGTTTAAAATGTTTACAAGTAATATGTCAGATTAACTTATACCTCACAACTGTGTAAGACTGGGGTAAATTAAGCAAGATTTGCTGAGATGCCACAGTCATGTTGTATTGTGGTCTATGGAGCTGCTGAATATGTTAATTTGCTAATTTCAGTATAATCTTGCACTCTCGGTTAAAATTAGAAAAGTCCGTCCATATAAACTTTCCCTGTTTGTGTCTAAAACTGAATTGCAATGCATCCATGGACTGTGTTAAATAAAATTGCAATTATTTATCACTTAGTTTATCATTGTAGTTTTAATAAAGTTAATAGGCAATTTGAACTAATGTAGTTAACTAATGTTAACCGTGAAGCCTTGTAAATGATATACTCATAATGATCATGATCAGTTGATTAAAACGGTAATAAAGATAAAGTAAAAGTTTTGAACAAGAAATACTTACTGCTGGGACATCTCGTCTGGTTGATTCATTTCACCTGTATTGGACATTAAACATTTTCAAAGATTACTGTAACGATAACGCATAACGTACAATATACAGTTCTGTGATAAAAGTATGTGATAATGTACAGTTGTGCTCAGACGATAGCATACCTATGCAGATTCTGCAAAAAGGTGGATAATCTTTAACAAAATAAGAGGGATTGCATGCTATTTCATACAGTATTTTGTACTGTTCTGAATAAGTTGTTTGACTTTTTTCTTTTGCATATTTGACTCCTTGGATCAAAAAAGAACCATTAGTAATAACTGATTAATTACAAATAATAAATGATAATAATTAAGCAGCAAAACAGCATATTAGAATGATTTTTGAAGGATCATGTGACGCTGAAGACTGGTGTAATGATGCTGAAAATTCAGCTTTACTGAAATAAATTAGCCTACATTTTCAAATATCTTTAATAGAAAACCACTATTTTAAGTGTAATTTATATATATTTTTTAATATATTTCATAATATTATTATTTTTACATTTTTTTAATCAATTAAATTCAGCCTTTTTTTCAATAAATAAATGAATGAATAAATAAAAATTATTATTTTATTTCAAACATTTGACCACCATTGTGTATATAAAATAATGCATGTGATCTAAATACAAATTATACTTTTATTAGGCTATAATATGACTATATATCACTTTCCTAATCACGGCACTTGAAAGTAAGTCTTCAGATTTAATATAATTGGTATTTTATTTTTTTTTTAAAACATTTTCTTAGACCCATTAAAGCTTGTTCAGGTGTGTTTGATTAGGGTTGGACATGAATTCTGCAGGAAAGTGGATGTTGCAGGCCAGATTTGAGAACCTCTGGTGTAGGGTCGGATTGACTGCTCATTAGGAATGAAAAACCTTCATGTAAACACCTTAATCGATCCAACTGGGCTCTTGAAGGATTGAAGGGGGTGGTTTTTCATATTCTAATACGATTGAGAGTGCTTGTAAACACTCGATTGGATTGAAAACTGAAACTGAAAGAAATGCACATGTGCAGTGACGCTAAAATAGCTTAATGGCGTGTTGTATAAATATGTGTCCTGTCATTATAAAACTGTCCTTTCAGTCGGCAGTGAACACGTCCCACCAGTTCTTGTTTTGGTTTCCTGGCCACAGGCAACCTGTTTTGTGCGCAGATAGGGGCATTTTTGCTGCGTGATAAATATCAGTAGCATGGCACAGCCGTTAATATGTAGGCTATATTTAGTCTATATGTAGGCCGTTGTGCGCATGGCACAAAAAAAATAAAAAAAAATCTATTCCGATTTGAAGCTTGTGACATATAAACACACACATCAACCCGATCACTTTATTTAGCGATCATGTAAACACTACATTCAGATTCATCAATCGGAATGAATTCAGTCCGATTGAACCAAAAATTTTGCATGTAAACATAGACTGTGATGTCCTTCATCCACCGTTTGTTCTCCAGGAACTATCCTAGTGACTAGTTCCCAGAACTACGTCCAAACCTAACATCATTAGTAGTACATTAACCATGCAATCTATGTTGTTGTTTACATCCAAGTGTCTCAGTTCCTGGAGTGCCGCAGCCCTGCAGAGTTTAGTTCCAGCCCTGTACCAAACACACATACCTGTAGTTTTCAAATAGGCCTGAAGAGCTTGATTAACTGAATCAGGTGCATTTAATTAGGGTTGAAGTTAAACTCTGTTAAGCAGTAAATCTATACTAGTAAGTAGTAGGGGTGTAAATCGGATGGTTCGTCATGACACGATACGATATCGATTCTCATACCCAGTGATACGATTGCAGTTAGATTCGATACAGGAGTATATTGATCGATATTTTGATATTATGATATTATATACCTATTTAA
>JAMKFB010000763.1:0-60332 GCA_036247105.1 Cirrhinus mrigala
ACAGTTTTTCTCAAATGCTAAAACACATTTCACAAACGTTTCCTCCATGTTCCCCAATGTCTAAACACAACACCCTTTTCTAAAGCTACATAAACACAACCACACCTTCTCACTTCAAAACTCAAACTTTCACACCAAAAGAGCAGCTCGAAGCTTTCAAAAATGTAAACACTATACATATCATTACACACTACAGCAAAACAATTGAAAACACAATGCTCAATTTGTGAGAAGGTTCTTTGTTTCATAACTGCCAATGCATATTTTTAGAAACTTTACAGTAACGGATCTTCTTAGATCTCTGCAGAGGATTAGGCATTTAGATTTGTGAGTTTCATATGAAGAGTATAAATCTATAGAAAATACTGCATGTACACTACTGTAACAACTCAATGCAAAAACAGAATCTATTGCACACAACAGTACTCTTGAAAACATCATCAGGGTGTGAAGTTTTTTTTTTATTTTTTTTTTTTATTTACTTTATTCACACCGCAATCACTGTGCGGCATCATGTCGCTGAGCTGCATCGGGCCACATCACCTCATCCATGTCGCAGGCTATATTGTCTCTTGCCAGGCACCGCTGGAAAAATGCCCTGGAATGGCGAAGCCATCCTTGGAAGGCCTCCACTGGGATGTCAACACAGGCCAGCTCCATTGCCCTTAGGAGGTTCTCTCTAGTGTATGGTTGTCTGTCATAAACCTTCCATCTCCACGATCAGAAGAACTCCTCTATAGGGTTCAGGAAAGGGAAGTAGGGTGGCAGACTGTTGGTCAAACTCTCTGATTTGGTTTGTTCTGTGGAAGCGGACATTGTCCCAAATGATCACATAAATGTGATGTGCGGGCCCAGGAGGATGTCTCTTAGCTCCTCTAGGAAGGTGAGGAGACGTTGGGTGTTGTAAGACCCAAGGACAGCATGCCGGTGGACAACCCGTTTCATCCGCATCTTTTGACGCCGGAGAACTCGGTCTATTGTGGCCAAGCTGACATCATCAATGCTCTCAAAGTTGACATTATCGGCAATGACTTTGTCTCTGATCTCCCGGAGTCTGATGAGGTTGTTCTCACGAACCATATCCACAATGAGGGTTTCTTGTGCCGCTGTAAATATGGCAGCCCTCCCACCTCTATGTGGCATTCTTTCAACTCTAAAAAAAGAAACATGTGTTGTCAATTGACATGTTTTACAATAACAACTGATTTGAAACCAATAGACTACTTTCACAGGCTTGTAAAACTGTATTGTGACAAAGAAAGCAATAGAGTACAATACCTGTTGTGTTGTCTGAATGCCCTGATAATGGTGGCCACGGTGAACCTACTCAGGTTTGGACGGACTCTTAGTCCTGCTTCAGCCATTGTCATGCCATGGACAATGACATGGTCAATGACTGTTGCTCGCATCTCGTCCGTAATGATGGTGCGAGGTTTTCTTGCTCTCCCTCCTGGACCTTCTCCTCTCCCTTGTTGGCCTCCTCCTCTTCCTCGTTGGCCTGCTCCTCTTCCTCCTCTGATTTGAACTCCTCTTCCTCGTTGGCCTGCTCCTCTTCTTCCATGGCCAGCTCTTCTCCCTCCTCTGACTCAAATTCCTCTTCCCCTGACTCTGCCTTCATCCATTGTGTTTGTTTGGAATCATCAGCAAACTATGCACTCTGAACTTGCTTTTATACATGTGGTCACAGCATTAGCAACAAGTGTCTTCAATTTTGAGTCGTTGTGTGTAATGAATGACGCCAGGTGTGTTCATTGTGTTCAAATATTGCTGACTGTGGCAAGCATTTTGCATCACATGAGCTTTCATTTGAGAATACAAGCAGAGTTCTTTTGCAACTTGTGTTTTAGCAAGGAAAAATGTGTTTAGATTTATGAGAACGGAGGATTGTGTTTTGTGAATTGTGTCTTCATGTGAAATGTGTTTATGAAATTGGAAAATGATGGCTAGATTTAGTAAATGTGTTTAGACAACTGGTCATTTGGTTTAGAGGATTGGCTTTTGTGTTTTAGCATTTGAGAAAAACTGTAAGAGGTTTAATTGTGATATAAAATCATTGCAGTTGTAGTAATAAAGCAAATTAGAATTGATGGCTATCCATGGTTCATATCATTTTTAAGCAACATATATCTGTGGCCTGTGTTTAAATGTTTTAGTATCTCAAGAATTTCCTGGTTTACATTTCTATTAACACCTTGCAGATGACTTTTTCCAATATGCTTCTTTCAGTTTTGCTCGAACCACAGTTTTCACACTTACATTCATGCACAGGTCCAGTATGCAGCCTCACCACGTTAAGCACAAACACTTTTATGACGTTCAATCCGTTGCATGCTCAAGTGGAAACATTTGTGGTTTGTTCTCTCACCTTCATTTTCACATATTATACAACATGCCTCAACAGCGTCAGCACCACCAAGACAAAAAACACACTGCTGACCCTAAATGCTAAAATATATATCAAATACATTTAAATCAATTATTACATTGTTTTATTTTTTAATTAACATAGTAACCATTTTTGAATGAAATCATATTAGTAATTCAGAACAAATAAAGTGAGATTTAAAATTGATTTCACAATGATCAGCTGACTGGCTGAAAGGCATTATATACAGTTTTCCTAACTCTGCTTGTGGCAGTTTACAGTTATGTGATACTTATATGATGAGTATAATTTGAAAGCAAATCTAAAGCCGTAATAACATCTGGCACATCATGGCTGTGGCAGGTGATGGAACTGAGTTCAGGAGTGAATGACTACCTGTAGTTTTCCTCTGACAGAAGCAGTACACACAGATAGAGGAGAGGAGAGGGAAGAGGAGAACACACACCGTACACACACCGAACAGCACCTATCAGTCAGTTACATTTCAGTTACACAAAAGGCATTTTTGCATTTCTGTGTTCTGATCAAGAATTGATCCTAAAGAAATGGTTCATGGTTGAGTGATTTCAATGTCATTGTCTGTTAGACCAGACTAGTTTGGACTATTAGCCACTAGATGGAGCCATTGAGTTTCCTACTCTTCTGAGATTTATTTATTTTCACAGACACTCTCATAACTCAGAGATGCAGGCCCAGCTTAATGCACGTCCTAATGTATTTTTAAACATACAATAAACATATTATTGAGCGGACAGCAGACATATCAACTCAGATCATAGCCGAGTACAATATATGAAAGTTGTAAGCAGCTACAAGCCCATTTATGTGAAATGAGGAGGTAGAATGACATCTTGACATAGGGATCTGTCAACTCTTGTTCGATTGGCTGATTGTGTTGGAGGTATTTCTGCTAAAAAGGACTTTGATACACTCTATTTTCCCCCCTTTTCTTTATGAAAATCAAATGGACAAAAATCTTGCTCTGCTTGATGATGATGATGAAAATCATTACAATACCGAAGTGTGGGGCATCATTATTTGTTTCAGTTTAGTTTCAAAATTAGTAATATATACATAAGCAAGTTACTTGTACAAATGTTTGGACAAGAATACACTTGCTTAAGATGTGTTATGTTCTGGGTCCTGAAGAGGTGTCAAAACCACCAGTTGTTCTATTCTATTTGTGCGTCTATGCAGGCAGGATCCACCTTATTTTTCAATGCGGAAGTAAGCTGTTTTCTGGTAATGTGTTAGACGTCCGGTTCATAATCCGCCATAGGAAAATAACGAGAAGAATATCGAAGTGCAGTAAATGGAAAAACAGTTTGCACTACAAACCAGTGTGTTCATAATTAAGATAATACATTAAAACAATATGGGAAGACACACCAGTTTGCATTATCAAGCACTAAAACGAGCTTTTTGTGCAGCTAAATATAGCTGTAAGTGGATGAGACCGGAAGCTAGACACCAAAATTGTACAAATGGTTGCACCCACTCTTTTGGGAAAAATAAGGTGGATAGCCTACACACTACACATAGTAATACAGATAGGTAGTCGCAAGGTTGTGGTTTCCTGTATTTCTTACCATCTCTCAGCATTAAGAGGAAAACTTACCTTACGTGTTAGAAATATAGCTATGAATAATAATTTTAATGACAATTAATGATGGTGATGATAATAAAAGGCCTGTGATGCATTCAGGGTATTTTGCTGCTTATGGCCCAAGATGCTAGGATAGGCTTTAGTATCCTAATGGGCCTACAAGTTGTCAGGAAAAAGGATGGATAAATAATGTAAATATATAAATATAAATATATATATATATATATATATATATATATATATATATATATATATATATATATATATATATATATATATATATATTATGTTATGACTTGTTGAGGCACAGAACTATTGACTAATTGTTATGTAATATGTCATTGTGGTTATGGATTTAGACTTAGTTAGTCATATGCCTCAACAAGTAAAGTCATATCATAATGATATCTTTGCAAATCATTAGGTAATAATTAATTAAAGCAGACAACTGGAAGTTGAAATGCATGGCTCCAACCCACAAAATGCATGGCTCCAACTCATTGAGGCACATGACTAACTAACTAATTCTGCATCCATAACCACAATGACATATTACTTAACAATTAGTTAATAGTTCTGTGCCACAACAAGTAAAGTCACAACATAATGATACATTTGCAAATCATTAGCTAATGAGTATTTAAAGCAGACAACTGGAAGCTGAAGTACATAGCTTTGACCACTGTGGTAATTAACATATGAATTTACATCATTAGTTAATAAAATAAGTTATTAGGGAATTAATACATTATGACACATTTAACTATTAACAATTTATTGATTACTTAATCTATGAATCATACACAATGTTCATTAGTTGCTGATGTAGTAATCATTAATAAATGGTTTAGTTCTTCATAAATTATACATTAACTTGTGATTATCTGTGCATTAGTTAAGCATGAATTAATGCATATTTGTGCACACGTATTGTAAAGTGTTACCAAAATGTCTTTTAAACACATCTACACACGTACATACATAAATACTATTGTATAATTGTAATACAGCTTTCCTCATCATTTTTGATTGTCAGATTATAAAAACAACATTAAATATGTGAAATACCTTTCACACATTTTTCATATATATTTCATAATCAGTTTCATATCCTTTCTCAAAATACTTAAAGACTCTCAAGAAAAAAAAGGAACAAACACTGTCACTGGGGCAGTAACTCTGAAAAAGACTTTGGACCTTAATTACCCCCCAAAGAGTGTATATTAATACTTTACCAGTGACATCTTTTGTACCTTTTTTTTCTGAGTGCATTAGGGCACAATAACGATCATTAAATTAACAAAGTGACCAAAAACAATCATTTTATATTGGAAAAGGTTTCAAGGAAATTAACGCCAAATGAGATACCTGCGGTTTGAGCCCAACAGAAGCAGAAAACACAGATGGAGGACAGGAGTGAGGAGAAGAGAACACACACCGGACACACAATGAACAGCAGCATCCAGCAGAGCACACAGTCAGGAGGTGCAGAGAGTTCAGAACAGGAAGTCACTTGCTCAGAATAAGCTGAACATGAACAATGAGTGTTAATAATAATACCTTTTAAAAAATCTGTTTCCCAAGTAATGTTTTCCAAAATTACACAAGCAATGATGTAATAATGGCTAACAGAAATGCTTTCTTACCTTCCTGAGAGAGGCGAGTTGTTCAGTTTCCATAATAGTACACTTCAGATGAGGTAATGATGCCTTTTTTTTATCTGTATTTATCTTGTTTCCTAGTTTTGCATAGTAGTAAGTCCCAGATCAGAGACACTGATGTTAGTAATATGTAGATCATAAGAATTATTGTAGGGGTTGAGGACAGTACTGAAACGTTTAAATATCTCAAATGCCATGGCCTAAAATCTATAATGAGAGAGGGTTGATTTTCATAAGAGCAGTTTATCTGATTTAGATGTTTAATTATATATTTGATATAGACATTTTGTTCTTTACATTTTAAATTCAATTAGTCAGTTCATGCCTGCCATGCAAAGTTTTTGAATCAAAGTTCACATTAGCTACATTAGCTGAAATTAGCTACATTTAATTATGAGACAGTCTATTTGGACATAACACAAATAAAGTTCAATAAATCATGCCCACCTACAAACTATTAAGAAAAGTGCAATGTTAACAAGACTAACTGGTCCTTATGGGTTAAACAGGTTTATGTGAGCATGAAAATTAATTAATTACTCACCCTCATTTTGTTCCACTCCTGAAACACTCATTTTATGCTCAGTTTATGTTAAGAGCATGTTCATGATGTTTTTGATGAAATTCGAGAGGTTTCTGTCCCCATGGAGCTTACCCATTCAAGGTCCATTCAATAGTGATTTAGTATTTAATAAACACAAAGGACTTATAATACGGCTCTGTATATATATATATATATATATATATATATATATATATATATATATATAGTTTTGAATTTAGAATTTTTGAAATTTTATTTTTATTTTATGTATTTTTTTATCTTACATATATATGTTTTCAAGTATTTTTATTTAATTTAGTTAAGTACCTCAACTAAAGTACTTCAGCTAAACTAAACTGAACTGAGAAAATAACAATTATTTTTAAGTTTAATTTTACTTCAGTTAACATTAATTTTATTTATTTTTTATTTTATTTTATTATTTTTTAAATATGATTTTAGTTTTAGTTTCAATTTATGCTAATAACCCCAATTTTATACAGGAAATCAATGAAAACACATTGCAGTAGATAAGATGCCTGTTTGTTTGTTTGTTTGTTTGTTTGTTTGTTTGTTTGTTTGTTTGTTTGTTTGTTTGTTTGTCACACGCTGTTATCCAAACACACTATTCTACACAGCATGGAGTGTGTTTTGGGGAAAATTGGGCTAATTGTAAAATTGGGACAGATAAATGCTGTAGTCATTCAGTTTAAGAGAAATGTACACACCTTAAACTAAACATCACTTCACACAGGAAACCTGCTTGCACATCATGATATTCAATCATCACTGTGTGTCTACAAAGACTGCACTAATGCACTTTTATTCGAGGTGGAAAAAAACAACCTTGTACTACACTGACCTCCACAGTATTACTTCATGTGATGTTTCATGACATTAAAACCTGCAGCTTTTCTCATATTTGTAAAGTTTCAGAATCCACTTCAGTTCTGTTTTAGGTCTATTCAGTTTGTGTTCTGACCTGAGCGTAAGTACTGAAGTCAGAACTCTGCACTCGCATTGTCTTGCGTTGTTTTTGTCTCTTGGTTATCACATCTAAAGATGCATAACACACCTCTTCATCTGTGCACTGAAATGAAAATGAATAAATTAATGTTTTGGTTTTTAGAGAAGAAAAAAGCTAGTGTCTGTAATAAATGTGTATATTCATATTGTTTATACCTCAGCTGTATTTCTACTTTTGTCTTTCTGATCTGTCACAGCATCTACAATGGATTGTTCAATTATAACATCACTTGCATACATAAATGCTTTAAAGTGCGTACAATTCTGGTTATATATTACATTTCAGTTTCTAACATTACTATTAAAATTTGTGTGTAGGCCTTGCTCATCCAAAGTATGGTTCAAAGCTGTTGATCTCTATATTAAAGTAAACACACACACACAAAACTGTGAATTAGTGAATGATTACCTGTAGTTTTCTTGCAACAGAGGCAGAACAAACAGATGGAGGAGAAGAGAACACACACCGGACACACACTGAACAGCAGCGTCCAGCAGAGCAGACAGTCTGATACAGGAGGTGTTGTGGAGGTGGTGTTCAGGGGTCCAGAACAGGAAGATACATTCTCAACTAAACATAAATAAAATGTATTATTTTTATTCTGTTTGTTTGTTTCTTTTTTCTTCACTGAGAAAGGTGAAGTTCTTCAGAATTACACAAGTGATGATACAATAACTATAAGAAATCTTTTCTTACCTTTCAGAGAGAGACGAGTTGTTTGGCTTCCATAATAGTACACTTCTGATAAGCCGATTATCCCTTTTGCATCTTTTGTTATATTATTCTCTATTTTTGCACAGTAGTACAGTCCCAGATCATAGACACTGATGTTAGTAATATGTAGATCATGAGATTCACTGTGCAGGTTGTGGACAAAGCTGAATCGCTGAAATATCTCCAGGTCCACTTTTCTAAAATCCATTATGAGAGAGGGTTGATTTTCATGAGAGCAGTTTCTTATCCATATAATGTTGGAACCAGGAGTTAGAGAGCGATCACAGTGGAGAGTGATGTTGTCTCCTGGTCTGACTTTCATCTCCACTTCTTCTCCATAGATTATTTTCTGATGAAACAGTAAGACATCTGTAAAAGCACAAGATAGCTTTATGAAGCACATCAAACTATACTAAATTCATGGTCACATTTTCATTTAGCTGAAGAAGTACGTTTTCTTACATATAAGCACGATGAGAGCAAGTCCTGGCCTTTCCATCTCAGTGAGTGATTGTGAATAACTGACAATGGAGAGGGTCGTAACGCAAACATCAGCTCTCATCTGATTGGTTCACGTCAATGGAAAATTTTACCTAAAACGGCCTGCGTCATGAGGGGTTGGCAGTAAATTGAGTTGTTATTTGGAAGTACAATGTGAAAGTGTTTTTTAACAAATCACCAGTTACCTTTTAGACTTTTTTGGTTCTGGTTTGGTTTTGTGATCAGGCACCTGATAGGCTCATAAAATCTTAAAGATATTTTTAGTTTATCTCATTGATATGTTTAACTCTATCTTTGATTCCAACATAATCTTCCTTGTTTGAGACATTTTGCAATTTACATTTCAAATTCAACCAGTCAGTTCATGCCTGTTATGAGGGTTAAAGTTTTTGAATCAAAGTTCACCTATAAAATTCATAAGGCTCTTTGTATAACTGTAATGGCTTCACTTCAACATCTAAACATGTCAAAACAGGAAACCCACAAGTCTTTCATCCAGACCACTTACAAACACTTCACATTTGCAACACGTCATGAAACTCCCACTTCACATCTCTTAGTTCATCTTTGGACACCAAGCACAAATGTTTCCATTAGCCTTTGTGTGGTTTTGTGTTTGGGTAAAAGTGCAAACCATGCATATGTCCTATTCTTCTTACAGTCAAACTTGTGCTAAACATGAAATTATAGAAAGTTTTGGTTACACTTTATTTTGATAGTCCACTTTAGACATTCTATTAACTATAAGTAACTTTGCAACTACATGTCAACTAATTCTCAATAATTTTCAACTACATGTCTACTAACTCTCAGAGCAGACTGTTAGGCTAGGCTTAGGGTTAGTAGAATAAGTTGACATATACTTGCAAAGTTTAGAAGCGTGTGAGAAGATATTAACCAGACAGTCTACTAATACTCTAATGACTATTTGACATGCAGTTGCAAAGTTACTTACTGTTAGTAGAATGTCTAAAATGGACTATCGAAATAAAGTGTTACCAAAGCTTTAAAACCCTGACGGCATTTTTTCCCAATTTAGAAAACCTCATGAACAAAATATAGCCTATATAAAATGTACTTTACTTTATTAAAAACAAACAAACCAATAAATAAATAAATCCAGAGATGTTTTTGCAATATAAATGGTTGCAAATATTTGAAAATGATTAAAAATAATATTAAAAGCTGAACATGATATGAATGAACATACCTATGTGGTGTAAATTGTTACATATCTCTGCAAGTTGCTAATATGGCTTCTCTTAATACTTCCTCAACAAACAGGAAGCACAACCACAAACAGGCCTACTTTATGTACCAGAAATGACACAGACGTCTTTTGTTCAGTGAGTTTAGCACTGAGAGCTGTCCAATGTGCTGAATTTCTGGAAAGGGGATGGAAAGGGGGTGCACAGTAACTCATTTGAGGGGGATTGGCCCGTCCACCCTATAAAACAGTAAAAGCTAATCCACAATTACTCAAGAGCAAGCTGACTGTGCATCTGCAACTGGTGATGACCATAGATATGTATACGTAGATCTCGCATTCGATTGCTCCAAACAAGTTGACGTGTCTGCTATCTTGTATCAGCAATGTGTCTTAAAAATGTCATTGTCATAGTGTCATATGTGTCACTGATTGGTTATCTTGCCCCAGGGGACATCTTAGGCCATGTTACCCTAAATGTACCAAAAGTTTGGGTTCTATGTCAAAGCCATTCTTTGTTATTTCAGCAGATGCAGACACATTTAACCCATTCATTGAGTTACACAGTCTTTTTGAGTAACCTGGAGTTCAGTGACTTAAATGAGGGTATAAAAGTGTCAATATTTTTCTCTCGTCTTGTGATTGGAATGTATGAAGTCCATGCCAGATCTTTACCCATTAGACTACCAGTCTGTGCTTCACTCTTAGAGATACTGTAGTTGATACTTACTCGTCCATCAGAGGGTGTAGAGAAAGTCTGCAGCTGCAAATCAAGCTTTTGCAGACATTGCAAGCATACAAACCGAATTCACCACAAACTCACCACATAAGCATTTACAGACACAAACCAAACTCTGTCCTTTCTATTTCTCTTATCTCATATGCACACAATCAGCAAAACTGGATGGAAACATCTGTGGTTAAGATTGCTATCTTTATAACAGAGAATAAGACATGACCAAAGAAAACAAAGACAGAAGTGTAAAGCTTCAAAGAAGAAAAACTTCAAATAATGTATTTCTAAATTTCATTTTAATATAAAATGGGTATGAATGCAAGTTTTCTAATTTCTGGTACAATTTGACATACAGCACTAACATTTTCACAATAGTACTTGGGTTTTAGTTTTTCAACATACTGGACATACTTATGTTGTCTGTCTGCTTGTCACCTACTTTTAGTCAAACACCCAGAATGTTTATTTCTCATCTATCATGGAGTGTGATTTAGGACAAATTTGATGACTTACTGAAAAAAATTAGTCAGATAATTATTGGGGTCATCCACACTCTAAACTAAATGCTGCTTAACACAGGAAACCCACTGCCACATCCTGTTACTCAGGTCATCACTCTGCGTCCGCAAATACTGTATGGAAACATACTAAAATACTTTTACTAAAGGAAAATGTTTTATTTGTAAATACTTAACTGCTTATAAAGAAAAATAATAATTATTGCATTATATTTTTGTTCTGATTTAATCACATTTTAATGATAATGGCTCCACTAACTTTCTAATCTATTCAGTTTCTGTTCTGACAGAAGCATAAGTAGTGAAACCCGAACTCTGCACTCGTGTTTCCCTGTGCCATTTTTGTCTTCTGGTCATCATGTCTACAGATGCATAACACACCTCACTATGAGCATTCTCCTGTAATAAAAATTAATGTTTTGATTTCATTATATATGCATTTACAGTTTTTTACATTTAACATTAACTAACAATGCATTAATACATTCAGTTACAATCAGCAACGTGTTTGTTACTGTATTTATTAATCTTTGATAATGTAAGTTTATATAAAATAGAACTGTTCATTGTTATTTCGTGTAAGCTTAGGGTTTTAGCAACATAAAAAAGAACCAGTAATTGAAATATTAAACTTGTGTGTTTTCATTGGTCATACCTCAATAACACTTCTACCTTTCAGCTTGTGTTTTTGATCAGTTGCAGAATCTAAAATGGAATATTTTAATTAGAACACTGCAATTGATGCAGTATTTAAAAAAATATATATATATATATATATATATATCGTTTTGTGACAAATCTGTTTATCCGTTTATTACAGTAACAGTGTGGCAAATAAAAAAAAAGAGGATTAATCTGTGAATGATTACCTTCCTACAACAGAGGCAGAACACACAGACAGAGGAGAGAAGAAAACATGTTGGACACACACTGAACAGCAGCGTCCAGCAGAGCAGACAGTCAGATACAGTAGGTGTTGTGGAGGTGGTGTTCAGGGGTCCAGAACAGGAATTCACTTCGCTCAAGATAAAATCAATACAAATGTATCAATGAATGATAGAAAAAAAAATTAAATTAGTTTATCCTGCTTCTTGACTGAGAACTTAAAGTTCTCCAGAATTATACAAGCAATGAAATAATAATGGCTAACAGAAGTTTTTTCTTACCTTCCAGAGCGAGACGAGTTGTTCGGTTTCCATAATAGTACACTTCTGATGAGGAGATGATGCCTTTTTCATCTTTCTTTATATTATTCTCTAGTTCTGCACAGTAGTAAAGTCTGAGATCAGAGACACTGATGTTAGTAATATGTAGATCGTAAGAATTATTGTAGGGGTTATTGATAAAGTTGAATCACTGAAATATTTTTGGGACTTGCTGGGACCAAGAGTTAGAGAGCGATCACAGTAGAGAGTGATGTTGTCTCCTGGTCTGACATTCATCTCCACTTCTTCTCCATAGATTCTTTTCTGAGGGAACAGTAACACTGTAAAGACAAAACAACAAAAATATAAAATAACAAAATACAAAATAACTTTATGAAGCACTTAAAGTTGCATAAGTATATCAAAATACTGACAACAGTGACATTTTTGCTCAAAAAACTCTCAAAAACAGCTGAAGAAGTATATCTTTTTCTTACTCAAGTGCGATGAGAGCAAGTCCTGGCCTCTCCATCTCAGTGAGTGTTGTGAATAACTGACACAAAATGATGAGGGTCTTAATGCAGACGTCAGCTCTTATCTGATTGGTTGACACCAATGGAAATTTCAAACCTAAAACGGCCTACGTCAGTAGGGGTTGGCAGTAAACTGGGCTATTGCGTGAACATATACAAAGAGCGTGAGCAACATGAACCAATCACCTGTTACCTTTTAGAATTTTTTGCTCTGATTTGGCTTTGTGATTAGGAAAATCTTAAACCTTTTAATTATCAGACAGATATGCAGATAGGCTACGTCATTTTATAATAAAATGTAACTCGCATTTGTTTGATAATAGGTATGATTAGCATCAAAATGAAGATAAGCCTAAGATTATGTACTCTACATTTCGCATGCAATGAGTAAATTCATGAACTGTAAGACTAGTGTAAAATTGATGTGGTTCTTTGTTTTATTGTAGTGGATCAAAATAAGAAACTATTATGCAACAACATCTAAACATGTCAAAACAGGAAACCCACAGGCCTCATTTAGACCACTTACTACCTCCTCACATTTGTTGCCTTTAAATGTCATCAAACTTTCACTTCACATCTCTTGTAGGTTACTGATCACCAAGCATGTTTCCATTAGCCTTTGCTTTTGTGTCTTTGCTTTTGTGTGTTGCAGTGCATGTATTTTCATTAAGACATCTAGCTCACATTAATTTATGCAGGAGAAGTTTTCTTTGTGTTCTTGGAATAGCTGTCTAATAAAGTAAGGATGCAGTTGAGCATACAATTATTATTCCCTTGTATAAACACAATGTTATGTTTTGTTAAGAACTGACCACATTTTAATTAAAAGTCTAGGAAAGGGTCCAAAGTGTACCATGCTTTTTTTAATGCTTCACATTTTATTAAATAAACACTTCCATTTGATACATTTTATTAGTCAACCTAAAGAACTTCTGATCAAACAGGCCAGATATTAATGACAAGTTTAATATTTGGCATTTTCAGCATTTTCAACAACAACCAATAATTGTAGTATTATAATAGTTCACCCCAAAAATGAACATTTGCTGAAAATATGCTCACCCTCAGGCTATCCAAGATACAGATGAGGTTGTTTCTTTATCACAACAGACTCGGAGAACTTTAGCATCACATCACTTGCTCACCAGTAGATATGACGGCACCCATTCACTGCAGAGGATCTATTGGTGAGCAGTAGGGATGCAACAATACAGTTAGTCCACGGTTCAATACGTACCTTTTGATACGTGGTTTTATCCACGGTTTTCGGTTCGGTTCGGTTCTGATATCTTGCCATTTTTTTGTGACAAATTAACAAAATACTCCCGTAAACCTATGCACTCTGGAAAAGGCGTGGTGTAGTATATGTCTGCTTATTTTTTTTCTTTTGAGAGAGGTATTATTTTTTCAAATTTTACGCAAAATAGAATAGGTTTCATTCATATTGGACGCCAGAGGGCGCCCTTGTGCGTAAAATCCACATATGCGTCAAAGAAGTAGCGCTGATGACGTTCCGTTCCAGCTTCTCTAATATAGATAAAAGCATTGCTGTTGCTGTAACTGATTAAAACCAAAATATAACGTTAAACGTTTTGAATGATGAATTGTAAGGACAATAAACACTCGTCTGCATTAACATATGGTTTATCTGTGTTCTTCTAGTCATCGTGTATTTTCATAAGCCAATGTTAATCGACGTACATAGAATATGAGCACAGAATTTATTGTCTGCCTCATTCTGTGATGAGAATCCACATCAGATCACATAAGGAAGTTATTTCAAACACTGGACAAATGTGAATTAAAAACAAGGTATAATGTTTTTTATATATAACTTTTGTTTTTATAACTCTTTTATTGGACAACAGGTTTAGAAAGGCTTATCGTTGAATGTCATTAGAATGGAAGATGCCCTGCGTGTGTTGCTTTTTCAAATACAAGCGGGGAAGCGTTTCCCCATCTCAGCATGTGAAATCGTGGGCAGACATGCAACAAATTCCGAGAGAAATAAAACAAGGAAATTATTTAAATGCAAAACCGAAAAACCGCAATTCACAAGCGCGTATTGAACCGTGGATGTCGTACCGAACGGTTCGATATTATATTGAGTATTGTGACATCCCTAGTGAGCAGGTGTTGTAATGCTTTCTCCAAATCTGTTCTGATGAAGAAACAAACTCATCTGCATATTAGATGGCCTGAGTGTGAGTACATTTTCAGTTTTTTTTTTTTTTTTTTTTTTTTTTTTTTTTTTTCTGGGACAAATATTCCTTGAAAAAATTCTGGAGTTTCAAGGCTGCACCCCCTAGAGGTTGCATTTGTTGCCCGCGCACAATATGTTTTTTTTTTTTTACTAATATAAAAAAAATAAGCATTACATTCCAAAGTAACAAAAATGACAGTAATTCTTGTGACCTCCAGAGGCTGAATACATGGCAGTGTGTGATTTATTGTTGTCAGATACAAGATAAAAGATGCGCCTTCTATTAATACTTTATCAATATTATGGAGGGACAGCCTCATATACTTCAGAAAATATTCAGCAGATGTTTTCATTATTCCGTTCAGCACTGGGAGCTGTCCAATGTGCTGAATTTATACTGGTTCTCCACACATTTATTGAACCTGAAAAAACTAATTAAATTCACTATTTCCATAATTAGTGAATTTAGTGTGTGATATGACAAGAAAATGTCATTTTCTCGTTATGTGGAGAATGTCTAATATACATTTTCTCTTAAACAAGTAATCCTGAAAATGAGAAAATCCATTAGATGTCCTTGTCACTGAAAGTGCATATAGAAAAATGTATAAAGATGGTAATTACATTTGTTACATTTTGCAACACTTTCTCAGGACTTTTTTTAAGTTTAATGAACAATTTTGCCTAAAGAAATACTTGGGTCAATCTTTTTTTCTCTTTCTCTCTCGAGTTTTAGAGTAAACAATAAAAAAAAAAAAAAACGACATGACATGAACAAAAAATCTGAGATAAAAAAAAAAGACAGCAAGAAAATGAACTCTTCTGGGTGTGGCATTATTTCAAATGATTTAAAAGGCATTGAGTCAGTTGTCACAAAGCTTATCATAAATATAGCATACACTTGAGGAAGCTATGTTAGGTGGCGCTGTAAGGGTGACAAACCTGAAAATGCCTATAACTACATGACAAATGAAAATTTCAGCATGATTGTTAGCAATCATTATAAATACAACTGTTATTTTATTTCAGTGAATAGAAGACTTTTTGGCTAAAGCTGGGTTATTGCTGATTTTAAAAAAACTGATTATATTAAGAGGTTTAATTGTGATCTAAAATCATTGCAGTTGTAGTAAAAAAGCAAATTAGAATTGAGGGCTATCCATGGTTCATATAGTTTTTAAGCAACATATATCTGTGGCCTGTGTTTAAATGTTTTAGTATCTTAACAATTTCCTGGTTACATTTCTATTAACACCTTCCAGTTGACTTTTTCCAATACTCACCATGTTAAGCACAAACGCTTTTATGACGTTCAATCTGTTGCATGCTCAAGTGGAAACATTTGTGGTTTGTTCTCTCACCTTCATTTTCACATATTGTACATACCTCAACAGCGTCAGCACCACCAAGAAAAAAAAAATTCACTGCTGACCCTAAATGCTAAAAATATAAAATACATTTATATTAATTATTACATTATTTATTATTATTATTATTTATTTATTTTATTATTATTATTATTTTTTTTAACAAAATCGTATTAGTAATTCAGAACCAATAAAGTGAGATTTAAAATTTATTTCACAATGATCAGCTGACTGGCTGAAAGGCATTATATACAGTTTTCATAACTCTGCTTGTGGCAGTTTACAGTTATGTGATACTGTATGATGATTATAATTTGAAAGCAAATCTAAAGCCGTAATAACATCTGGCACATCATGGCTGTGGCAGATGATGGAACTAAGTTCAGGAGTGAATGACTACCTGTATACCTGACTACCTGACTACCTGTTTTCCTCTGACAGAAGCAGTACACACAGATAGTGGAGGAGAGGGAAGAGGAGAACACATGCAGGACACACACCGAACAGCACCTATCAGTCAGTTACATTTCAGTTACACGAAGGGCATTTTTGCATTTCTGTGTCTGATCAAGAATTGATCCTGATGAAATGGTTTATGGTTGAGTGATTTCGACGTCATTCTCTGCTAGACCAGACTAGTTTGAACTATTAGCCACTAGATGGAGCCATTGAGTTTCCTATTCTTTTGAGATTTATTCATTTTCACAGATACTCTCATAACCTAGAGATACAGGACCGGCTTAACGCACGTCCTAAAGTATTTTTAAACATACAATAAACATGTTATTGAGCGGACAGCAGACATATCCACTCAGATCATAGCCGAGTACAATATATGAAAGCTGTAAGCAGCTACAAGCCCAATTATGTGAAATGAGGAGGTAGAATCATATCTTGACATAGGGATCTGCAGATGTGATGAATGTGAGGCTCTTTAGTGCGGATGTCAACTTTTGTTTGATTGGCTGACTGTGGTGGAGGTATTTCTGTTAAAGGACTTTGATACACTCTATTTTTTCCCCCTTTTTCTTTATGAAAATCAAATGGACAAAAATCTTGCTCTGTGTGATGATGATGAAAATCATCACAATACAGAAGTGTGGGGCATCCTTATTTATTTCAGTATAGTTTCAAAATTAGTAATATATACATAAGCAAGTTACTTGTACAAATGTTTGGACAAGAATACACTTGCTTAAGATGTGTTATGTTCTGGGTCCTGAAGAGGTGTCAAAACCACCAGTTGTTCTATTCTATTTGTGCGTCTATGCAGGCACTATAGCCTACACACTACACATAGCAATACAGATAGGTAGTCGCAAGGTTGTGGTTTTGTGCATTTCTTACCATCTCTCAGCTTTAAGAGGAAAACTTTCCTTACTATATATATATATATATATATATTTATATATATATATATATATATATTTTTTTTTTTAATTGTTATTTAAATCCCCCACAAAACAGTTAATTAAACTATAATTTAATACGGCACAGAAATATAAATTCTGTGAAATTTGTTAATGTAAAAAATATTAATCCAATTCAATTGTAAATAAAAATGATACTTTATAAAATAAACACTGTCATTATGACAACAACACCTTTTCACTTCCATTTTTATTGATTTTGTTGTATTGTATGTTTGCACTGCAATAAAGCTGTTTAAATACAGAAAAATATTCTGATGCATGTCTGTTTTAGGGTGGAAACATTTGCGGTTGGTTGTTATAGCTGACCACAATAAGAGAGAGAAAGAAAGCGAGTGGTTGACAGACACAAGCAGGAAACCATTGTAACATCCTGCTGAGTTACATTTTGTTGCACCAAAGATGTTCATTTTACCCATGTTAATGGCTTTGTTTGATTAGGTCTGTTTTTAGATCCCTTCTATGACAAACAAAGTATTTATAAATCAGGACTGCAAAAACAAATTGAGATCTGCATTAAGTTGCTGTCACTCACTTTTTTTTGTCTCATATTGGAAGATGTCTGCATCTTTTTTTCTTTTTCATCTTTTTTTTTTTATATTACTGTTATTTTTATCACAAAGTAACATTTGCAAGCAGTAAATGTGCAAATAACATTTAACCCTTTAACTGTCACCGTCCACCCTGTGGGACACCTAAGTTTACTTCACCATATTACAAATAATTCCTTATCTAATCATGACAAAATATACATCGTTGGAAAGGTCTAAGATAGATATTTTACCATATTTTTGTGTTACAAATTATGTAGGAAAAGTAATAGATTAATATATGTCAAGAGCGCAACTTAAAAAAAAAATCTACATCATAACATGAGTTCTGAGCTTTGTCACAAAGACTTTCTTTGTTGCCTTTTTTCCTTTCACATTTTAGAAATCATAAGAAATTACATATCATTTCAAAACTTAAAATCTCAAAATTCATCTTTTGAAAGGTATTTTAAAATCAGACATTGCATTACCACGGAAAATGTACATCCAAAATATATTACACCATTTTTTTTTTATTCATGAACTATATAATTTAAGTCTGGATTTTTATGTCTGTGTTCAAAAACGGGAGTGACAGTTACAGGGTTAATACCAAAACTAGAGAACAAACATTTTTTAAAGATATTTTTATTATGAATATGTTGTATATGTTGTATATATGTTGTATATTACAGATAATTATATATCTAAATGTGTAATTGTATATAAAAAAATGAGTGAAAAAAGTGAGTTCAGAATTTGCATCTGCCATTGCGAAGTAGAAAAAGAGTAAGCAATTGTAAGCAGTAAGTTTGCAGTGAATTGTATACATTGAGCAGGTAGAATCACATCTTTGCATAGGGATGTGCAGATGTCAGTAGTCTATAAGAGACTTCAGTGTGGAAGCAGATTTTTCCAGTCTTACTCATCTCACACTGATGTTTCTCCTTTCGATCCCCCTAAAATCAGTCAGAGATGCACATGATATACAAACTAAACTATTGTCTTTGGCAAAGCTTAAAAATTTCTGAAAACAATTGTAAATATAGATACCTTAATAACGTCTTCTGTGAATATCTCTGCAGAACCTAAAAATATGAAAATATGCCAGTAAAGTGATGAAATAATGCAGGTCTGAAAACAGAAACTTCAGTGCACAGCTGCTTACAAATACAGCAAAATGTCTGTATCGTCTAAACATAAATACTGCTGTATAATTTTAATACAGCTTTCTTCATCATTTTCGATTATGTTAGATTATAAAACAGCATTAAATATATGAAACATCTTTCATTTCAGAATCAGGGAACAAACACTGTGACTGGGGCAGTACTTTTGAAAAAGGTAAAGTTTTGTAATTTATTTACCCCTAAAGAGTCCATATTAGTAAAAAAAAAAAAAAAAAAGTACATATTACTACTGTTTGAAATGGTACATTTTAGTACTTTCTGAAAAGGTACCACCCCTTCACAACTTTTACCTTTTTTTTTTTTTTTTGAGTGCATTTTTTTTTTTGAGAGCAGCTACACGATAACAAATTAAATTAACGAAGTGTGATGACTTTAATTCAAATTTACATGAATGTGAATTCTACAAATGTAAGACTAGGCAGATCATTTTAAAAATCATTTTATTGAGGTTTAGTATTAAGTATATCACAAAAATAACTTGGTTTAAAAACGCATTTAACACATTTATCATTTGTTTGCAGCTTTGATTTCTGACCAAAGACTGAGTAAAAACATTAGTTTTATATTGGAAAAAAAGTTTCTAGTAAATTAACAGCAAATGAGATACCTTTGGTTTTAGCCAAACAGTAGCAGTAAACACAGACTGAGGACAGGAGTGAGGAGAGGAGAACACACACCGGACACACACTGAACAGCAGCGTCCAGCAGAGCACACAGTCAGGAGGTGCAGAGAGTTCAGAACAGGAAGCCACTTGTTGAGAATAAACTAAACACAAATGTACAAATGAATATTAATAATAATAAGCATTAAAAAAAAAAGCAAAAAAAGCAAAAAAAAAAAAAAAATCTGTTTCTCCAGTAATGATTTCCAGAATTACACAAGCAGTGATGTAATAATGACCAACTGAAGTGTTTTCTTACCTTCTAGAGAGAGGCGAGTTGTTCGTTTTCCATAATAGTACACTTCTGATGAGGAGATGATGCCTTTTTCATCTTTATTTACCTTACTCTGTACTTCTGCACAGTAGTACAGTCCCAGATCAGAGACACTGATGTTAGTGATATGTAGAGCAATAGAATTATTATAGAGGTTGTGGATAAAGCTGAATCGCTGGAAAAACTTCAGGCCCTATTTAAACCCATGCCTAAAATTTATAATGAGAGAGGGTTGATTTTCATGAGAGCAGTTTCTTATCCACACAATGAGGTAACTATGAGTTGAAGAGCGATCACAGTAGAGAGTGATGTTGTCTCCTGGTCTGACTTTCATCTCCACTTCTTCTCCATAGATAATTTTCTGACAGAATAGTAAGACATCTGTAAAAGCACAAAATAACCTAATGAAGAACTTCACACTGTACTATTTAACCAAAATATTCATGGTAGTGACATTTTCATTTAGCTGAAGAAGTATATTTTTACTTACACATGAGCACAATGAGAGCAAGTCTTGGCCCCTCCATCTCAGTGAGTGATTGTGACACTGACAATGACACTAGTGAGGGTCTTAATGGAGACGCTGACTCTCATCTGATTGGTTCACACCAATGGAAAGTTTTACCTAAAATGGCCCGTGTCATGAGGGGTCGGCAATAAACTGAGTTGTTGAGTTGTGAGAGCATTTTTAGTCAATCACAAGATAACTTAGACTTTTTTTGCTCTGATTTTGCTTTGTGATCAGACACCTGATTGATTCATAAAAATGTAAATGTAAAATAGCTTTAGTATATCTGATAGAGATGTTTAACTATATCTTTGATTCAGACATTCAGATAAGCATTTTTATTTGAGACATTTTGTGCTTCACATTTCAAATTGAATCAGTCAATTCATGCCTGTCATTAGTGTCAGTATTTTGCATTAAAGTTAAACTATAAAAGGTTCTTTGTTTTATTGTAATGGGCAAAATTCAACATTAGACATGTCAAAACAGGAAACCCACAAGTCTTTCAGACCACTTGCAAACACATTTGAAACGCACCTTGAAACTCTCACTTCACATCTCTTAGTTGATCACTGGTCACCAAGCACAAATGTTTCCATTAGCCTTTGTGTGGTTTTGTGTTTAGGTAACTACTTGCACAATACTTGCACTTTTAATACTTGCACAAGGGAAGCTTGCTAATATAACTGCAGCTAATGCTCCATACTGTGGTTAAACTGACACTGACAGATGTCCACTGAGCTAAGATTAACTACATTTACTTATGATACAGTGTCATTTGACATACGAGTGAAGATCAATAAATGCCAAACATAAACTATAAAGAAAACTGCAATAGACTAACTAGTCCTTATGGGTTCAACAGGTCTATGCGAGTATGAAAAAAAAAAAAACAGTATGTATATATATATGAAGAGTTCAGATGCAAAACCAGCTAAAAGCCATCTCGGTCAAAAATGAGATAATGATACTGAGTGAATGCTCCTGACACATATTATTCGTCCATCAAATACTTTTATTTCAAACTCGCTAAATTCCAGCCTCAGCCCAATCAGAAGTACCGGTACTTACATAGAAACCTATACAAAGTAGCCAGAAAGAAATGCTGTTTTTAAAGAAATATCTCAGATGGATTTAGAGTTTATGGTTGAGTGATTTTGATGTCATTCTCTGCTATTGTAAGGAAGACTAGACTAGTTTGGACTATTAACCACTAGATGGAGCCATTGAATGACCATCGTTTCCCGCTTTTTTTATTTTTTATTTTTTATTTTTACTTTTTTTTATTTATTTTGTTTTATTTTTAAAAATAATAATAATTTTTTAATCCACCACAAAACAGTGCATATAACTGTTTAAAATTGCACAGAAATCTAAATAGCATAAATGCTTGAAATTCGTGAATGTGAAAATATGAATACAATAAAATTATAGATAAAAAATAAATAAATGATATTTTGTTGTATTTTCACACTGCAATAAAGCTGTTTAAAAATACAAAATCAGTGATGCATCAGCATTTGCAGTTGGTTGTTGTAGCTGACCACAATAAGAGAGAAAGGGAGCAAGTGCTTGACAATTACAAACAGGAAACCATTTTAACATCCTGCCAGTTACATTTTGTTGCACCAAAGATTTATCCATTTTATCCGTGTTAATCTTGATCGGTCCCTTCTATGCCAAAGTATGATTCAGGGCTGCAAAAACACACTGAGGTCTGCATTAAGATGCTGTTATTCACATGTTTGTCTTTTCTTTTTTTTTATTGTTGTTTTATCACAAAATAACATACATAACAAAATAACACATAATAACATTTACAAGCAATATATGTGCAAATAACGTTTAATGCCAAAACTAGAGAACAATACACATTTTTTAAAGATTTTTATTGTGAATATGGTGTATATCATGGAGAATTATATATGCAAATATATAATTGTATATATATTAAAAAAATATTGAATGTGTGCACATATTTACTAAATGAGGTTAAACCATGCTTGAGAAAAAAGTCCAAAAATAACATCTGATATTAAAAAAACAGCAACAGCAATAGTAAGCAGTAAGTTTGCTGTAACTTGTAAAATTTGAGCAAGTAGAATCATATCTTGGCATAGGGATGTACAGATGTCAGTAGTCTATAAGAGACTTAAGTGTGGAAGCAGTTCTTTCCAGTCTTACTCATCTCACACTGGTGTTTCTCGTTAAGATCCCCCTGAAATGAATCAGAGATGCACATGATATACAAACTACACTACTGTCTTTGACATGGCAAATCTTGAAAATTAACTGAAAACAAATACTAGATACCTTAATAAAATCTGCTGTGGGTATCTCTGCAGAACCTAAAGATGATTTGAAAATATTTCAGTACAGTGAGAAAATAATGCAGATCTGAACACAGAAACTTTAGTGTACATGTGCTCTTAAATACGTCACAATGTCAGTACCATCTAAACACATAAATACAGCTTTCCTCATTATTTTAACAACATTATCATGTGTGTAAAACAGAAAAAGAATCAGTTTCAAATGCTTTCTCAGAAAAAAAAAAAAAAAACACAAAACACTCTCAGAAAAAAAAAAAAAAGTCAGTCTGAAAAAGCCTTTGTACTTTATTTACTGCTAAAGAGTGCATATTAGTTTCTCAGAAGTACACTGAAATGGTACATTTTAGTACTTTTTGAAAATGTACCACCCCAGTGACAACTTTTGTACCTTTTTTTCTGAGGGTGTATTAGAGCAGCTACACAATAAAAATTATTAAATTAACTAACTTTAACAACTTTAATTCAGATTCACATGAATGTGAATTCTACAAAAGTAAGACTGGGCATGTAGAATATTTTATGACTGAACACTGACATCTGCAAATGCGCAAAATCATTTTATTAAGGACTTAGTATTGAGTATTCCACACAAAAATAAGAGCATTTTTTAAGTAACATTAAAAAATATTTTATATTGGAAAAGGTTTCAAGGAAATGAACGGTAAATGAGATACCTGCAGTTTGAGCCCGACAGAAGCAGAAAACAGAGATGGAGGACAGGAGTGAGGAGAGAAGAACACACACCGGAAACACACTGAACAGCAGCGTCCAGCAGAGCAGACAGTCAGGAGGTGCAGAGGATTCAGAACAGGAAGGAACTTGCTCTGAATAAAATAAACACAAATTTGTAAATACATGTTAATTCAAAAAAAAAAAAAATGTTAATCTTGCGTCTTCACAGAGAAGGTATATTTCTCCAGGATTACACAAGCAATGATGTAATAATGACTAACAGAAATCTTTCCCTACCTTCCAGAGAGAGGCGAGTTGTTCGGTTCCCATAATAGTACAATAGTACTGTTGAGAAGATGGTGCCTTTTTCATATTTCACCTTATTCTCTACTTTCGCACAGTAGTACAGTCCCAGATCAGAGACACTGATGTAAGTAAGTTCACCTATAAAATTCAAATGGTTCTTTGTATAAATGTGTTCAATTCAACATCTATACTTGTCAAAACAGGAAACCCACAAGTCTTTCATTCAGACCGCTTACAAACACATTTGCAACTCGCCAAGAAACTCTCACTTCACATCTCTTACTTGGTCGTTAGTTACCAAGCACAAATGTTTCCATTAGCCTTCGTGTGGTTTTGTGTTTTGGTAAAAGTGCACATTTTGCACAAGGGGGAAGCTTGCTAAAACAACTAGGCTAAAGCTCTATACTGTGGTTAAAATGACGCTGACAGATGTCCACTAAGATGAAATTAAACAGATCTATGTGAGAATTAAAAAAAAACATTTTTTAATTCTCCTTCAGGGAACGAGGGTTACGGATGTAACCGAGACGTTCCCCTTCAGTCGTTCTCTACAACGTTACGTCATAACTGACGTATTTGGGGTCTCCTCTGGAAAAGCTACAATTCTGAACTGCGTTACGTGATTGAGATACAAATGCTAACAGGCAAGCGTGTCAGGACAGATGGATCTCAACACGTAATCTTCCCAACGCCCTGTAAGCCAGATAACGGGCCCACCAGGGGTAGAGTAATATGACAAGGAAGAAGTCACGTGGAGAATACTGGAAAACATGGTAGGGGAACATGGAAGAATCCATGGACTGAGACATGATGCCACGACCGGGAGGGGTGAAGGAAGTCCCTGCCGGACACAGTCCAGAAAACTCTGTCCTAATCCGAACTGTGGGGACAAGGAGGACCCAGAGTTCATTAAAGGGAACAACTGGGAGGAAGCGCACGGATCCAATAGGAATGGTGCAGCAAGCCGACACTGAGCCGTCCTCCCACAAATTACCTGATGTTACCTTAACACACGGGAGGAGACGGGCTCTACGCGGAGATTGTAAAATCTCGTGAAGGTGTTTGGTGTCGCCCAGCCCGCAGCTCTGCAGATGTCTGCTAGAGAGCCCAGGAGGAGCCCAGGAGGAGGCGACACTCAAGTGGAGTGGCCCCGAACTCCAAGGGGGCACGGCTCACCCTGGCACTGGTAAGCCAGAGTGATGGCATCA
Source organism: Cirrhinus mrigala (assembly GCA_036247105.1). Taxonomy (NCBI): domain Eukaryota; kingdom Metazoa; phylum Chordata; class Actinopteri; order Cypriniformes; family Cyprinidae; genus Cirrhinus; species Cirrhinus mrigala. The sequence continues at coordinate 25,265 of JAMKFB010000763.1, forward strand.
ACCACTCAATGAGCCAACCTCTGCTTGAAGACAGCATTCCCCTTTTGCTGGCCTCCAAAGCAAGCAAGAGCTGCTCGGAGCGTCTGAAGCTCCAGGTGCGGTCCACGTAAGTGCGCAAAACACGAACAGGACACGACAATGCCAAGGCCGGGTCTGTCTCCTCCGGGGGCAGAGCTTGCAGGTTCACCACCCGATCCCTGAAGGGAGTGGTGGGAACCTTGGGCACATAACCAGACCGGGGTCTCAAGGTCACATGAGAATCAGCCGGACCGAATTCAAGGCATGACTCACTGACAGAGAAAGCATGCAGGTCCCCCACCCTCTTGATGGAAATGAGCGCAATCAGGAGCGCCATCTTTAGAGATAGATATTTTAGCTCAACTGATGCAGGCGGCTCAGAAGGGACCCTCCGAAGTCCTAAGAGCACAACGGAGAGGTCCCAAGAGGGGATGAGGTGTGGACGAGGGGGATTCAGCCTCCTAGCACCTCTCAGGAACCTGACGATCAGGTGATGCTTCCCCAGGGACAGGCCATCAACCGCATCATGATATGCAGCAATGGCCGCCACAAAGACTTTTAAAGTGGAGGGGGACAACCTCCGCTCCATCTTTTCCTGAAGGGAGGAAAGCACCACTCCGACTGAGCATCTCTGGGGGTCCTCACAACAAGAGGTCCTTCCTCAGGGGAATCTTCCAGGGAGGGGCTGTCGCGAGGAGCATGAGGTCGGCAAACCAGGTCTGGATGGGCCAATAAGGCACAACCAACAGAACCTGCTCCTCGTCGCTCCGCTGACGTGGCGATAGACATCTTAACGTCCTCATGAGCACTCAATGAGACGCAGGGCTCATGGTAAGACAAACCGACATCGGCATTCAGAAACTCGACGGTAATACGCTAAGAGGAGCCAGACCTCCACGGGAGCTCACCTGACGGAGCAACCCAGACTGTAATCCTCAGGTCTCCCATGCTTCTAGCCAATGCAACCTCGGGAGTCAGCGACCCGCGAAACCGGAAAGGGTAGAGCACAAAGGTAGCCCACATAACAAATGTAAGCTATAACCAAGCGTAATAATGGGTCTGTCCACGAAAAAGACACTCTCAACGACCATGCTTCATTGGAAAATTGCTCTTTTATTGCTGGTTTGCCCAGGGAAGGACCACGGCAAAATTTACTCTACTTTAAAAACATCTTAGTCCAGAGACCATTTTTGCAAGATATTTGAAAATGTTTACAAAAACATTAGAAAATGATTAAAAATAATATTAAGAGCTAAACATGATTTAAATGAGCATGCCTATGCGGTGTAATTTGTTAAATATTTCTGTAAGGTGCTATTACAGATGTGGCTTCTCTCAATACTTTCACAACAAACTTGAAGCACAACCACAAACAGGCCTGCTTTATGTAGAAATTACATGGATTTGTGTTGTTCAGTGCGTTCAGCACTGGGAGCTGTCCAATGTGCTGTATTTCAATTGAACCATAGTAAAAAATCTGTCAGTTCCTCATCCTTATCTTGCTCAAAATTACTATAAAAATATCAGTAGTCTGTATTATTAGTAAAGGATGTATTACATGTTTTTAAATGAAAATATTGTCCTTCCTGCTCCCTCCATTCGAAAAACCGTCTTATTCAGTCACTTCTACCCTGAACCTGCCCACTTCTTAACAACATAAAATACTTAAAGGAGACGTCCACTTCCAGAAAAACAATTTACAGATAATGTACTTACCCCCTTGTCATCCAAGATGTTCATGTCTTTCTTTCTTTCTTCAGTCCTAAAAAAATGATGTTTTCGAGGAAAAGATTTCCGGATTTTTCTTCATATAGTGGAATGATATGGTGCCCCGAGTTTGAACAGTTCCAAAATGAGGTTTAAATGCGGCTTCAAATGATCCCAAATGTAAACGAAGAAGGGGTCTTATCCAGCGAAATGATTTCTTCATAAAAATAATAGAATTCATATACTTTTTAATGTCAAACGCTCATCTTGTCTTGCTCTTCCCGACCTCTGTTTTTTTCTGGTTCAAAATCACCCTATATAGCTGTTTTACCTTTTTTGTTAAGGGTGTTTGATCTTCTTCGCATGTTCACTTTGCATAGACTGGGTCGGAACTTCTGCAGCGATGTAGGATGATTTTGAAATTATTTTTGAAATTGAGGAAGAAAATACAATCATTTCGACATACCCTAACTGTCAGAATGCACAGAGTTCAGGGAGAGCAAGACAAGACAAGCGTTTGAGATTAAAAAGTATTTAAATTGTATTTTTTAAAATGAAAATAACCGATCGTTTTGCTAGATAAGACCCTTCTTCCACGGCTGGGATCGTTTACAACCACATTTGGGATTGTTTGAAGCCGCATTTAAACTGCATTTTGGAAGTTCAAACTCGGGGCACCATATCAGTCCATTATATGGAGAAAAATCCTGAAATGTTTTCCTTAAAAAACACAAATCTTTACGACTGAAGAAAGAAAGACCTGAACATCTTGGATGACAAGAGGGTGAGTACATTATGTGTAAATTGTTGTTCTGGAAGTAGACTTCTCCTTTAACAGGCAAAATCGCGGCATGTATTGTATAAATATCCGGCACCCGGGGAGCAGTTGGGGGTTCGGTGCCTTGCTCAAGGGTCTCAAACCCACAACCTTTCAGTTACAAGCCCAACTTCCTAACCATTAGGCCACAGCTGCCCCAGAAAGGAAAGGAAGTGACGTGTGGCCAAGTACAGTGACCCATACTCAGAATTTGTGCTCTGCATTTAACCCATCCAAGTACAGCAGTGGGCAGCCATATTGCTATCACTGCAGCACCCAGGGAGCAGTTAGGGGACCGGTGCCTTGCTCAAGGGACTCACCTCAGTCGTGGAGAGAGCGCTGGTTATTCACTCCCCCCACCTACAATCCCTGCCGGACCTGGGACTCAAACCCGCAACCTTTCGATTACAAGCCTGACTCCCTAACGATTAGGCCATATTTATTTATTTACAAGTATCATTTTAGAAAGAAAGAAAGAAAGAAAGAAAGAAAGAAAGAAAGAAAGAAAGAAAGAAAGAAAGAAAGAAAGAAAGAAAGAAAGAAAGAAAGAAAGAAAGAAAGAAAGAAAGAAAGAAAGAAAGAAAGAAAGAAAGAAAGAAAGAAAGAAAGAAACTGAGCACAATAAATGAAAGCTGTAAGCAGCTACAAGCCTGTTTATTTGAAATGATGAGATAGAATCATATCTTGACATAGGGATGTGCAGAGATGCATTAGATGTGTTATGCTCCTGAAGAGGTGTCAAAACCACCAGTAGTTTTATTCTGTTTCTCTGCTCTATGCAGGGATTAGCTTGAACACTGCACATAATAATACATATACGTAATTGCAAATTGTGGTTTTCTGTGTTTCTTACCAGCTCACAGTGTTGAAAGGAGAAGTTACCTTACTTGTTAGAAATATAGTTATCAATAATAACAATAATGATGATGATGATGATAGTCCTCTGATACATTCAGGGTGTTTTCCTGCCCAAGACACTAGGATAGGCTTTAGTATCCCTGTGGCCCTAAATAGGACAAGCAGTCTGGGAAAAGGATGGATAAATAATAATAATAATAATAATATTAATAATAATAATAATAATAATAATAATAATAATAATAATAATAATAATAATAGGCTGCACAATGGTACAATTATAATTAAAAAAATATATATTCATTTTAACTATTAAAATAATAATATTAATTATTTTAACCCCCTACAAAACAGTGCATTTAACTGTTTAATACTGCACAGAAATGTAAACTGCATAAATTCTATGACATTTGTGAAAGTGAAAATATAAATAAAATTAAATTAAAAAATTATACTTTATAAAATAAACACTGTCATTATGACAACAGCAACCTTTTCACCTAAATTTTATTTATTATTTATTTTCTTGTATTTTTGCCCTGGAATAAAGCTGTTTAAATACAAACAAATACACTGATGCATGTCTGTTTTAAGGTGGAAACATTTGTGGTAGGTTCTTAGAGCTGACCACAATAAGAAAGAGAGCAGGTGCTTGACAATCACAAACAGGAAACCATTTTAACATCCTGCTGAGCTACATTTTGTGGCACCAAAGATGCCCATTTAACCGATGTTAATGGCTATGTTTGATTAGGTCAGTTTTTAGATCCCTTCCATGACAAAGTATTTATGATTCAGGGCTGCAAAAACCCACTGAGATCTGCATTAAGATGCTGTTACTCACCTTTTTATCTCATATTTGAAGACATTTGCATCACTTTTTTTTTTTTTTTTTTTTTTTTGATGTAATGATTGTAATTTTATCACAAAAATAAAACTTAAAACAATCAGTAAATGTGCAAATAATGTTTAATAGCAAAACTAGAGACCATTCAAAACACATTTTTAAAGACTTTTATTGTTACTATGTTGTGTATTATGGATAATTATAGCTGTCAATGTGTAATTGTATATAAAAAAATGTTGAATGTGTGTGCATTTGTACTAAATATAGTTAAAGCATGCTTGAGAAAAAAGTGAGATCGGAATTTACATCCGACATTGCTGAGTAGAAAAAGAGTGAGAGTGAAAGTTTGCAGTAAGTTGTATAAATTGAGCAGGTAGAATCACATCTTGGCATAGGGATGTACAGATGTCAGCAGTCTATAAGAGACTTCAGTGTGGAGGCAGATCTTTCCAGTTTTACTCATCTCACACTGATGTTTTTCCATTGGATCCCCCTGAACAGAATATGAACAGGAGATGCATGAGATACAAACCAAACTATTGTCTTTGACGTGGCAAATTTACTAAAATAAATAAATAAATAAATAAAAAATAAATAAATAACAATCGAGATACCTTAATAACATCAGTTGTGAGTATCTCTGCAGAACCTAAAGATGGTATGAAAATATGCCAGTACTGTGAGAAAATAATGCAGGTCTGAACACAGGAACTTCAGTGCACATGTGCTCTTACATACATCCAAAGGTCAGTACCATCTAAACACATAAATGCTGTATAATTGTAATACTGCTTTCCTCATCATTTTTGATTGTTATATTATAAACAACATCATGTGTGTGACACGTCTTTCATTTCAGAATCATTTACTGTCACTGGGCAGTACCTCTGACACCTTGGTTCACTATTTACCCCTAAAGAGTCCATATTAGTATCTAAAAAGTACATATTAGTACCGAAATAGTACTAAAACTGTACCACCCCATTAACAAAGTGTAACAACATTAATTCAAATTTCGAAATTCATTATTCTACAAAAGTAAAGACTGGGCATATTATTTTCAGACAGAACACTGACATATTCAAACGAGCAAAATCTTTTTTTTTTTTAGAGAACTTTAATTTTAGTATTAATCTTTGATTTCTGACCAAAGACTGACCAAGAACATTAGGTTTTATATTGGAAAGGTTTTCGAGGAAATGAATGGCAAATGAGTTACCTGCGGTTTTAGCCAAACAGTAGCAGTAAACACAGATGGAGGACAGGAGTGAGGAGACGAGAACACATACTGGACACACACTGTACAGCAGCGTCCAGCAGAGCACACAGTCAGGAGGTGCAGAGGAAGTCACTTGCTCAGAATAAAATAAACACAAATCTATCAATGAATACTAATTAAAAAAAAAAAAAAAAATAGGGTAAAGTTAAAGTTAAGGTAAAGTTTCTAGAATCACACAAGCAATGATGAAATAATGGCAGACAGAAGTGCTTTCTTACCTTCCAGAGAGAGGCGAGTTGTTCGGTTTCCATAATAGTACACTTCTGATGAGGAGATGATGCCTTTTTTATCTTTCTTTATATTTCTCTCTAGCTCTACACAGTAGTACAGTCCTAGATCAGAGACACTGATGTTAGTAATATGTAGATCGTAAGAATTATTATAGGGGTTGTGGATAAAATTGAATTGCTGAAATATCTTTAGGTCCAGTTTTCTAAAATCTATTATGAGAGAGGGTTGATTTTCATGAGAGCAGTTTCTTATCCATACAATGAGGGAACCAAGAGTTACAGAGCGATCACAGTAGAGAGTGATGTTATCTCCTGGTGTGACTTTCATCTCCACTTCTTCTCCATAGATAATTATCTGATGAAACAGCAAAACTGTAAAAGCAGAAAATAACTTTATGAAGCACTTCAAATTGTACTCATACATCATACCGAGATGCTCACAGTAGTGACATTTTTTTAAATTTAGTTGAAGAAGTATATTTGTTCTTACACATGAGCGCGATGAGAGCAAGTCTTGGCCCCTCCATCTCAGTGAGTGATTGTGTGAGTGATACTGACAATGACACTAATAAGGGTCTTAATGCAGACGTCACCTCTCATCTGATTGGTTCACGTCAGTGGAAAGTTTAACAGTCTGCGCCATGAGGGGTTAGTGGTAAATTGAGTTGTTGAGTTGTGAGGGCATTCTTAACCAATCACCAGTACCTTAAAGACTTTTTTTGCTCTGATTTGGCTTTGTGATCAGGCACTTGATTGGTTCATAAAAAAGGAAACGTTCAAGATAACTTTAGTTAGTTGAGAACTATATCTTTGATTCAGACGTGCAAATAAGCATCCTAATTTGAGACATTTTGCAGATTACAATATCAAATTCAGTCAGTTAATTTATGTCTGTTATCAGTATGAAAGTTTTTAAATCAAAGTTCACCCATAAAATTCATATGGTTCCTTGTATAAATGTGTTCAATTCAACATCTATACTTGTCAAAACACGAAACCCGCAAGACTTTCATTCAGACCACTTACAAACACTTGCACATTTGCAACTTGCCATGAAACTCTCACTTCACATCTCTTACTTGATCTTTGGTCACCAAGCACAAATGTTTCCGTTAGCCTTTGTGTGGTTTTGTGTTTTGGCACATCTTTGCACAAGGGGGAAGCTTGCTAAAATAACTAGGCTAATGCTTCATACTGTGGCTAAACTGACACTGACGGATGTCCATTAAGATGAAATTAGCTACAGTTAATTATGAGACTGTGTAGTTCAACATACGTGAAGATCAATAAAGCCTGCCAAACTACAAACTATAAAGAAAAGTGCAATGTTAGCAGGACCTTAGGGGTTTGAAAACATGGAACAGGATGTGAGTATGAAAAGATTTTTTTTTTTTTTTTTTTTTTTTTTTGTGAACCATGCATATGTCCCATTCTTCTTACAGTTAAACTTGTGCTAGACAGGAAATTACAGAAAGCATAGAAACCCTGACAGCATTTTTTCCTCATGAACAAAGTAGACCATTTAAAATTTACTTTACCTTAAAAACATCTTTGTCCAGAGATTATTTTTACAAGATATTTGCAAATGTTTACAAAAACATTAGAAAACGATTAAAAATAATATTAAGAGCTAAACATGATTTGAATTAACATACTTATGTGGTGTAAATTGTTAGAGGGTGTAACGGGACTTGGAATAGATGAATAGATCCAAGTGGGAGCTTTATTATACAGATCATAGTCAGACAGGCAAGGTCGATCTCCAACAAACAGTAATAATCAGGGCGAGCCGAGAGCGTAATCCAAATAAACAGGCAGAACGTCAAAAAACCAGAGAGCAGTCCAAAGTAACAAATGAAACAAGGCTATGAAACAAGGCAAAACTATGGCAATGAAAACAAGGCAAAACTATGACCATGAAACAAAACAATAACCATGGGAAAAAAAGACAAAACGAGGCAATGAAACAGGGAAAACGCTTGGTAGAGTCCACACAGGCAAAACAATACTTCGCAAGGCCTGTTTGGTATAGGCCTCCTTAAATGGCCACCAAACAGGAAGTAACCAAAGAAGCAGCAGAGGGAGCGGTAACAGTCAGTCCATGGGTAAGGGCTCCCTCTGCTGGTGTGGCGTTACATAGGGGTCCTATTATGCCCTTTTTCAAAGTCTTGATTTTGTTTTGGAGGTGTACTAGAACATGCTCTCATGCTTGGTGGTTCGAATTTTTTTACATAATTTACTTTACTACAATACCTTTCTACCCAGCCTGGCACAAATGGCTCGATTAGTTCCGGGTTTGATGAAGGCTGCCTCCGTGTTGTGAGTGGTTAGCTGCCCCAGTGTGTTGTAATTGGCGAACAGCTTAGATGGTGTTTCAGTACTGCCACGCCCCTTACCAAAGCAGCAAGCTCCATCTGCTCCATTATAGTTAAGGATATATTAAGGTATAGCTGACCCTTCAGTAGTGTTGGGTCCTATTGTCAGCCTGCAAGATCACAGATACATGACATTATCATGCTAATTTATTTAATTATTTACATACTTAGTTTCACTGCCCGACACCAGCTCCAGCATAAGACTAAAAGCAGCCTAATGTTTTTAGTATGACTTAATTTGTACTTAACATGACAACAATTGAATAAAAACATTGTAAGTTACTGATTATAATGCTACGAAAACATATTGTATTACATAAACAAATTTATACATAGAAAAAAATTACATTTTCGATTTATCAAAATATCGACCATTAGCAGATATTACAGCTCTGCATAATCTGGGCCTAAATTCATTGTATTCTAAACGTAATTGGCAATCAATTGTTGAAGCTATTAAGGTGTGCTGACCTAAAAATCTTTTAAAAACCTGGGCCAAGTCTAAACCAGTAAGCAGGCTTCACAGCTGGCAAAGGGCCATGTCTGACTTTGACATGTATATATTGCCATTATTATGTAATCAAAATGAAAATTATTATTGCTGGTCTTCAATGATAATGTCAAGTTACTTTAATGTATTTGCACCAACAATGATAAGGATTTATGCTGATATCGTCCAAAACCACATTTTGCCAGGGGTTTCCAAACTTTTGGAGGGCAGTGTATATGCATTTTAAAAAACACTTACGTTATAAATGAAGCTATCTACACTGTACGATGAATAAATCTATTAACACACACTCCACATGTCTGCTGTGCGTTACAGCTCCGACACAGCCATCAGAGCTGATTGCGGCCACTCTAGTCAGTACTTGTGTTTGTGTATTTCCGTTTTGAATTATATTCTAATGGGCTGCGTTGTGACATCACAGCACCCAGCAAGAAACGAGGTAGTCCAAAAGAAGCCGTTCGTTGTAGTTCTTGAAAAGGAATTTTTGAAAAATGAAATATCTCCCTTTGGAGTTTACTGTAAGATTTGTAACTCTGTAGATCTTTTTTATGCCCAAACAGACATACCACACACTGACTAAAAAAAGTGAAAAAGCATAATAGGACCCTATTTAAATATTTCTGTAAGGTGCTGTTACAGATGTGGCTTCCTGAACAAACAGGATGCACAACCACAAATAGGCCTACTTTATGCACCGGTAATGACGCAAATGTCTGTTCTTCAGTGTGTTCAGCACTGGGAGCTGTCCAATGTGCTGAATTTCTAGTGAAAAAAAAAATCCTTAACAATTGATGAGACAGAGATAATGAAAAACATAAAAGGAGCATAGTAAAAATTTTGTCAGTTCCTCATCCTTTTGTTGCTTTAAACGACTATAATAGTATCAGTAGTTCATATTATTACAGGATGTATTTTATGTTAAATCAAAATATTGTGCTCCCAGATCAAATTTTAATATTTTTTTTAAATATATTTAAAAAAGTGTAAATGAATGTGAACGTGTATAAATATTCATAATGTCTTAATACTGAAGCACCTAACGTGTGCTTTGTATGACATCAATGAATTTCTGTCAGTCAAATAATGTTTGCAGACATAGAAATGTATACTTAGAGGCCGTTCCAGACACATGTAGTGGATCCCAATTCATGCACTTATGCACTATTCTGTGCCATTTTTAGTATACATCTTGTAATTAGTGTGTTCTCACTGAAAAAAAAAAAAAAAAGAAAATGTGCACTTAAATAACCAGGGAAAAAAATTAATTTGGAATACTGGACACTTCTTACAATCAACTGTCACTGCTTTACGTAGTTTAATGTTGGATGACAAAATAACTTGCAATTCATACACTACATGGTTGAGTAGATAGTCCATATAAGTGCATAATAAAGTGTGTTATTTGGGACCCAACTATCGACATGCTCGCCATCTTGCAGTGGTTAATGTGTCATCGTCATAGATATATAAACATAGATGCATCATTAGTGGCTGTTTCTATAGGTGGCTATACGTAAGTTGTTCACCATATTTGAACGGTAAACGCCAGTCCGTGAACATGCCAGCAACTATAGTTATACACATATATGAATATTTATATGTGCAATAAACAGCAGCAGATGATTGTGTAAAACTAATCTAATTTGATCTTTTCACCTGAATGAATGAATGAATGAATGAAGGAATAAATGAATCTAAACACACTGATGAGTCATGTCCTAGGGGCATCTTACCCCGTCATATCCTAAATGCCTAAATGGACCAAAGGCTTAGGTCCGCTGCAGGGTTCAACAAATCTTTGGGTTCTTTGGCCTTGTCCCTTCAGCAGATTCGTCCATCAGAGGGCGTAGAGAAAGTCTCCAGCTGCAAAATAAGCCTTTGCAGACATTGCAAGCATACAAACCGAATTCACCACAAACTCTACACATAAGCATTTACAGAAACAAACCAACCTCTGCCCTTTGTACTTCTCTCTCATGTACAAACAGTAAATTGGATGGAAACATTTGTGGTTACGTAAGATGAGATCTTTCTTTGAAAGAAAACAGACAGGAGAGTAAAGTTACTTTAAAGAAAAACTCACACAGTTCAAAAGAAAACCTTAAATTAATGTATTTCTACGAATGCATTTCATTTTAATTTCAAATGGGCATGAATATAGGTTTTCTAGTTTCCTTGACAATTTCTAATACATCACTATAATAATTATTTTGCATCCAGCATCCAGTGTGATTTAGGAAAATTTGATATTATTGAAAAAAATGTTGTAGTCATCCAGTTGAAGAGAACTATACACACCTTAAACTAAACACTGCTTAACACAGGAAACACACTTCCACATCCTGTTACTCAGGTCACCACTGTGTCCACAAAGACTGTATGGAAACATACTAAAACTCTTTTACTGAAAGAAAATGTTTTGTGTGGCAATATTTTACTGCTTATAAAGAAGCATTATAATTCTTGTTTCATACTTTATTTTCGTCTATGATTTTATTACAGACACACATTTTAACAAACAAACATGCCATAAACATGTTCTTTCAGTTATAATGGCTCCTGCAACTTTTTAATCTATTCAGTTTCTGTTCTGACAGGAGCGTAAGTAGTGAAATCTGAACTCTCCACTCGTGTTTGCCGGTGCTGTTTTTGTCTCCTGGTCATCACATCTACAGACGCATAACACACCTCGCTATGATTATTCTCCTGTAATAAAAAAAATAATGTTTAAATTTTATTGTATATAACATATTTATTACAGTGTATATATATATATACATACAACGTTTTATGTAATTTTTTAAATTACATATAACAAAACTTGGTTACACGTTACACTAAGGTCCCTTTACCTAACATTTGTTAAGACTTTAATGCTGTATATTTGTTACAGTATTTATTCATCTTTGTAAACATTAGTTAATATAAAATCTGTTCTTTGTTAGTTAATGTAAGCTCAGGTTCATTAAATTATATTAACAGTTGGGGATTTAGATTTTATTATTGTATTTGTAAATGTTGAAATTAACTGAGATTAATAAATACTTTATAAGTCTTTTTTCATTGTTCGCTCATATTAACTACATTTGTTTTTACAAATAGAACCTTATTGTAATGTGGTACCCGAAACGTTTTTAGCAACAGAAAGAAGAGCCTAGTTGAAATTTTCCGTATGGTGGATAAAATTGTGTTTTCGTAGGTCATACCTCAACAATGTTTCTATTTTTCAGCTTGTCTTTTTGATCAGTTGCAGAATCTAATGGAATATTTAAATTTGAACATTTCAATTGATGCAGTAAAAAAAAAGCTGTATAAAAAAGCTGTTTATCCGTATATTAAAGTAAACTGTAGCAGTGCAATAAAGTAGAATCAATCTGTGAATGATTACCTGTAGTTTTCCTACAACAAAGGCAGAACACACAGACAGAGGAGAGGAGAAAACACGCTGGACACACACTGAACAGCAGCATCCAGCAGAGCAGACAGTCTGATGCACGAGGTGGTGTGACGGTGGTGTTTAAGGGTTCAGAAAAGGAAGTCACTTGCACAAGATAAAATAAACACAAATGTATCAATGAATGCTAATATATAATACCTGAGAGAGGTGACATAACTAGCAGAAGTGTTTTCTTACCTTCCAAAGAGAGACGAGTTGTTCGGTTTCCATAATAGTACACGTCTGATGAGGAGAGGATGCCTTTTTCTACATTAATCTTTTTCTCTAGGTTTGCACAGTAGTACAGTCCCAGATCAGAGACAGTGATATTAGTAATATGAAGATCGTAAGAATTATTGTAGGGATTGTGAATAGGACTGAAATGTTTAAGTATGTTTGGTTTCCACTGCCAAAAATCTATTATGAGAGAGGGCTGATTTTCATGAGAGCAGTTTCTTATCCATACAATGAGGGCACCGAGAGCTAGAGAGCAATCACAGTAGAGAGTGATGTTGTCTCCTGGTCTGACTTTCATCTCCACTTCTTCTCCATAGATTCTTTGCTGATGAAACAGTAAAACTGTAAAAGAACAAAATAACTTTATAAAGCACTTCATATTGTGTTATTACATCAAAAAATATTCATAATAGTGACATTTTCATTCCAAAACTCTCAAAAACAGTTGAAGAAGTATATTTTTTTTCTTACGCATGAGCACGATGAGAGTAAGTCTTGGCCTGTCCATCTCAGTGAGTGATTGTGAATAACTGAAACTGGTGAAGGTCTTAATGCAGATGTCAACTCTCATCTGATTGGTTCACACCGATGGAAACTTTTACGTAAAATGGCTTGCATCATGAGGGGTTGGCGGTAAATTGGGTTATTGTGTGAACATACAAAGAGTGAGAGCAATATTAACCGATCATCAATCACCTTACATTTACTATTTTACTCTGATTTGGCTTTGTGATCAGGTAAGTCTTTAATATTTTTTTCCAGACAGGTATACAGAGAGGCTACTTTATTTAAACATATAAATATATATAAATGTATGCATTTGTTTATCTGATTAGCTTCAGAAAGGGTTCAGACATGAAGATAAGCCCATGATTGTGTGCTTTACATTTCACATGCAATGAGTAAAATCATGAACTTTGAACTGGAGGACTGTCTTTGTTTTATTGCAGTGGGTTGAAATAAGAAACTATTATGCAACAACATCTAAACATGTCAAAACAGGAAACCCACAGGCCTCGTTCAGGCCACTTACAACCTCCTCGTGTTTGTTGCTTTTACGTGTCATCAAACTGTCACTTCACATCGCTTGTAGATCATTGGTCGCCAAGCAAACAAAATGTTTCCAGTACTCTTTGTTTGGTTGTGTGTTGGTTAAAGTGCATGTATTTGCATGAAGGCATCTAGTTCACATTAATTCATGCACTAGGTAAAATTTTCTGTTTTCCAGATATTGGAGTAAAATGTGAGTTTAATTGAATATATTGAATACTAATCTTTCATGCAAACACAATGTACCCTATCAGAAAAAAAGGTACAGTTCTTCCATGACAACTCTCGGGAAGATTTTATCATGGTAATGTATATGACAATGTTAATGTATTTGGTTTTGGCGGAATAGATCTGCTACGCTGCTGCTGAATTGCTGCTGCTGTTGGTTATTGCTGTAGTTGTAGATTATTGCTGCTGCTGCTGCTGCAAGCAAGTACAGGAACTTGCTACTGCCAAAGCATATGGCAATACGGTGCTGTGAGTATTTAAGACATACTGCTGCTGCACAATAGCATACAAAATAAAACGTAGCAGATCTATACAGGTGGAGCTGGGGAAGGTGGAGGGTTTCAGAAGAACTCAAAGCGTGCTGCTGCGAAAGGCTCAAGTGAATGCCAACCACCCATTTAAAGGTAAAGGTTCAGACTCATTGGCTGTGTATGTGACGTGAACCAATCAGCTTGTGCCAAGTGGTATAAGGCTGTGAATATCACCAGTTACATTAACACCCGTCAACCTGCGCCATCTAGAGTTTCATGGAAGAACTAGGCATTTCTGTCGCTGGGGCGGTACCCTAAGGTACAAAGTGAAAAGGTACAAATATGTACTTTCAAAGTATTAAAATGTACCTTTAAGGTACTATTATGTACTGTTTAGGGGTAGGTAAGGTACAAAAATGTACCTTTTCACTTTTGTACCTCAGGGTACCACCCCAGCGACAGAGCTGTACCTTTTTTTCTCAGAGTGTATGTTAAGTTTGGTTAGAAACTGACAAAATGTTATTTATTTCATTTATTTATTGTTTGTTTGTTTGTCTGGAAAAGCGTACCATTTAAACACACTTGTGTGCCATATAAGCCCAGACAAAGGTACAATTAAAAGATTTCCAATGATATTACTGACCAACTTAAATTTATTTTGTACATATAAACAATTTTTAATTTTGATGGCTACAACACACTCCACAAACAGAGGTATGATAAAAGTGAAAAGGTTACAGAATATCTAAGTTAAACTGTTTTGAAACAGTCCACAATAAGCTGGTGAATTGATAATAGGTCAGGGCATCATGATTGGGTTTATACAGAGCATCCTGTCTTTGCCAGCAAAGCTGGATCGTGGTTCACTACTTCGTGCCAAACTGTATGAGAGAATTGTCAGGCAAATCAAAAATCAGTTTTCTCAGTGCAAAATTATATCTGAAATCTATACATCAATTCAAGACTGAGACACTGAGTTCTCTGGGCCCGAGCTAATCTTAGATTGTCCAAAAGTGACATAGTCACAACAAGACTATGATCTGTTAAATAGCTCAAGTCTTGTATCAAGTGAGATTAGACAAAAATTTTGCTTGCGAATTTTTCAAAAATAGCATTCTTAATTCACAGATGGTTAAAATCTGTATGTGACATGACTCTGTCCCAACTTTTCTGAAATTTGTTGCAGCCATCTAAATCAAAAGTTGTTTATATTTACAAAATAAAACTAAGTTGGACAGTGAAAACATTGGAATTATTTTCTTTGTATTTTAGTCAATTAAATAAAAGATAAAGAGAATGAACAAATAGCATTCCTCATTTTATGACATTTCACAAAATGTCCCAACATTTCTGGAATTGGGGTTGCACTGGTGAGCAAGTAATGTAATGCTAACAAACTCATCTACATATTAGATGGCCTAAGGGTGAGGAAATTTTCAGGCTTTTTTGGGGGTGAACTATTCCATTGAGAAACTCTGCAGTCTCTTGCAGGGTCTCATTTCAAAGTTTGCGCCCCCCAGAGGTTGCATTTGTCACTCAGTATGTAATTTTTCTATTAATTTTAGAAAAGTAACAATTACATTCAAAAGTAACAAAAAATACACCGAATACACAGCAGTATGTGATTTATTGTTGTCAGATACAAGCAGCATATGCTTTTGAACTATGTAAGGTGTTAATGCAGACGTGGCTTCTCTTAATACTTTCTCAATATTATGGAGGGACAGCCTCATATACTTGAGAAAATATATTTAGCAGATGTCTGTGATTCAGCCTGTTCAGCACTGGGAGCTGTCCAATGTGCTGAATTCATACTGGTTTTCCACACATTTAATGAACATGAAAAAATCTAATTAAATTCACTATATTCCTTAATTGTAAGGTTGGTGTGTGACACAACGACGAAATATCATTTTCTCATTATCTGAAGAATGTCTACTATACATTTCCTTATCAGTCTTAAACAAGTAATCATGTAAATGAGAAAATCCTTGTCACTAAAAGATGGTAAATACATTTTGCAATTTTTTTTAAACTAAATACCCAAGTTTAATGAGCAAAAAAAAAAAAAAACATTTTTTAAATCCAATATAGTAGTAATAGTAAGTTTGCAGTAAGTTGTATGAATTTAGTTGGTAGAATCAGTAGTCTACAGTTTTTTTTTCAAGAGACTTCAGTGTGGAGGCAGATCTTTCCAGTCTGATTCATCTCACACTGATGTTTCTGCATAGGACCCCCCTGAAATGAATAGGACATGCACATGATACAAACTAAACCATTGTCTTTGGCAAAGCTTAGCTTACTGAACCAGTTATCAAAAGATTCAAGATTCCAGATCTTTATTGTCATATGTATATGCCATGTTTTGTTATCAGATGTTGTTGCCTGGTCTGACTTTTATCTCCACCTCTTCTCCATAGATTTATTTCTGATGTAACAGTAAGACATCTGTAAAAGCACAAAATAACAGTAGTGACATTTTCATTTATAAAAAAAAAAAAAAAAAGTCTTGGCCTCTCCATCCGTGTGTGATTGTGAGTGTGACACTGGTGAGGGTCTTAATGTGGACGTCAACTTTCATCTGACTAGGTTGGCAGGAAACTGAGCTGTTATTCAGGCATACAAAGAATGAGAGCCTTATCTGAGATATTTTGCCGTTTACTTTTAAAATTTAGAGAATCAATTCATGACTGTCATGTGTGTCAAGTCTTTTGAATCAGTGTTCACCTATAAAATTCAAATGGTTCTTTGTCTAGTTTTTTTGTTATAGGTTCCATTCAAGATCTAAACATGTCAAAACAGGAAACCCACAAGTCTTTTATTCAGACCACTTGCAGACACTTCACATTTGCAACACATCATGAAACTTCCATTTCACATCTCAAGCACAAATGTTTCCATTAACCTTCGAACGGTTTTGTGCTTTGGTAAAAGTGCACGTTTGCATGAGAGAAGTACTTGCTGAAATAACTTCAGCTAATGCTCTATACTATGGTTAAAATGTCCACTGAGCTGAAATTAGCTTTCTCTTAATACTATTTCTCTTAAAAAAAATTTAACAAACAGGAAGCACAACCACATATAGGCCTACTTCATGTTTCAGAAATATTTTTTTCAGATGTCTTTTGTTCAGTGTGTTCAGCATTGGGACCTGTCCAGTGTGCTGTACTTACTCATCCATCAAAGAGTATATAGAAAGTGCTGCTGCAAATTGAGCTTTTGCAAACATTGCATGCATACAAACAAAATTCACCACAAACTCACCACATAACCGTAAGCATAAGCAACGAACACAAACCAGCCTCTGTACTTTCTACTTCTGTCTCATATGTACACAATCAGTAAACTGAATGGAAACATTTGAGGTTAAGATTACTACCTTTATGACAGAGAATAAGACAAGACCTTTACTTGAGAGAACAAAAAATAAAAAGCAAGTAAAGCTCCTTTGAAAAAAATAACTCAAAAATAACTTCAATAACTTATGTCTACTTAATTTCAATTTTATTTTTAATGTACTAAAAAAATCAAAAGTACAATTAGTAAAAAGGCATACCTTACAGTACATGCACCATCCTAAAAGATAACAAAAACTGGAAACAAGTAACTACTGATGAGCAACTAAAGTAATCAAGAATGCAGTTTTTTTTCTTTTACTTTATACCTCGTCCAGCATGGAGTGTGAGTTAGGGAAAGTTGATGGTTATTAAAAAAAATGCATCAGATTAACATTTTAGAGAAGTATACATCTACATCATGTTATTCCAGTCATCACTATGTGTCCACTAAGACTGTATGAAAACATACTAAAACACTTTTACTGAAGAAAAATGCCATTAACATGATGTTTCAATAATAACGCCTCCTTCAGCTTTAATCTATTCAATGTCTGTTCGGACAGGAGCATAAGTAGTGAAATCTGAACTCTCCCCTTGCGTTTCCCTGTGCCGTATTTGTCTCCTGGTCATCACATCTATAGATGTATAACACACCTCATTATAATTTTCCTGGAACAAAATGTTTATATTTTATTAATATATACCACATATTTAATATATATTAAGATTGTATAACATATATTTTTATATATTGCTACATAACATACTTTTACATATAACCAACTTGGTGACACTTTACAACATGGTCCCTTCACTTAATGACTTAACTAATTAACAATGAGCAATATATTTTTTAGAGTATATACTGTATTATTCTTTGTTAACATCAAAAATACATCTGTTAATTTTTACTTCATTGTTCATTGTTTTCGTAGGTCATACCTCAACAATGTTTCTATTTTTCAGCTTGTCTTTTTGATCAGTTGCAGAATCTAAAATGGAATATTTAAATTTGATCATTTCATTTGATGCAGTAAAAAAAAAAGTATCAATACTCATTGACAAAAGCTGTGGCAGTGCAAAAGAAGATTATTAATCTGTGAATAATTACCTGTGGGTTTCCTACAAAAGAGGCAGAGCAAACAAATAGAGGAAAGGAGAACACACACCGGACACACACTGAACAGTTTCCAGCAGAACAAGCAGTCAGAATGTGTGTAGGATTCAGAACAGGAAGTCACTTCTTCGTGATAAAATAAATACAAATGTATCAATGAATGTTAATACAAATATTTTTGTTCTTTTCATCTTGATTTTTCACTGAGAAAAGCACATTTCTCCAGAATTACACAAGCAATGATGTAATAATAACTAGTAGAAATGTTTCTTACTTTCCAGACAGAGACGTGTTGTTCGCTTTCCATAATAGTACACTTTTGATGAGGAAAGGATGCCTTTTTTATTTTCCATATTCTGTTCTTCTGCACAGTAGTACAGTCCCAGATCAGCGACACTGATGTTAGTAATATGTAGACCATGAGAATTATTGTAGGAATTGTGGATAAAGCTAAAACGTCGAAATGTTTTGTCTAATCCAGTTTTCTAAAATCTATTATGAGTGAGGGTTGATTTTCATGAGAGCAGTTTCTTATCCATACAATGCTGGGACCAAGAGTTAAAGAGCGATCACAGTAGAGAGTGATGTTGTCTCCTGGTCTGACTTTTATCTCCACTTCTTCTCCATAGATTCTTTTCTGATGAAACAGTAAAACTGTAAAAGAACAAAATAACTTTATAAAACACTTCAAATTATAATACCATACAAAAATAGTAAAAACATCTGAAGAAATATATTTTTTCTTACACATAAGCATGATGAAAGCAAGTCTTGGCCTCTCCATCTCAGTGAGTGATGTGAGTAACTGATGCTGTTGTGGGTCTTAATGCAGACTTCAACTCTCATCTGATTGGTTCACATCAATGGAAAGACTTACCTAAAACTCCCTTTGTCATAAGGGGTTGGCAGTACATTGAGTCTTTGTGTGAATGTACAAAGAGTGAGAGCAGTATTAAGCAATTATCGATTACTTTATAACCTTTTTTTCTCTGATTTGTCTTTGTGATCAGGAAAATCGTAACTATCGTCATGATCAGACAGATTTGCAG
This sequence comes from Cirrhinus mrigala, assembly GCA_036247105.1. Lineage (NCBI taxonomy): Eukaryota > Metazoa > Chordata > Actinopteri > Cypriniformes > Cyprinidae > Cirrhinus > Cirrhinus mrigala. The sequence continues at coordinate 44,613 of JAMKFB010000763.1, forward strand.
AGAGACTACATTATTTAACGATAAAAGGTTTTATTTTATTTTATTTTTTTTTTTTTTTTTGATGATAGTGATGATCAGCATCATAAATGTTTGATCCAGGCACGCAGGTAAGTTTAAGACTATGTGCTTTACATTTCACATGCAATGAGTCAATTCATTACATTTGAACTAGAGGACTAGTGTAAAATTGATGTGGTTCTTTGTTTTATTGTAGTGGGTGGAAATAAACTATGATGCAGCAACATCTAAACATGTCAAAACAGGAAACCCACAGGCTTAGACCACTTACAAAATGTTTCCATCAGCCTTTGTTTGGTTTTGTGTGTTGGTTAAAGTGCATGAAGGCATCTAGTTCACATTAATTCAAGCACTAGGTAAAGTTTTTTGTGTTCTTATAGATACTGGAATAAAGTAAGAGTTCAATAGAATATTAATCTCTCATATAAATGTTGTATTAATTTCTTTATTTATTTATTGAAAAAGATTAATATCTTTTTAACTGAGAATAAAACAATATCTGGCAAAGGGCCAAAGCTGTACCATTTAGTTTATATTTACATAATAAAATTAAGTTGGCCCCCCTGGAGGTTGCATTTGTTGGGTGCATAGAGTATGTCATATTTATTCAAATTTCAGAAAAGTAACCATTACATTCAAAAGTAACAAAAAATTACAGTAATTCCTGCCTCATGAAGAATTACAGTCAGTTTTATAATGGTTAATTTTCTGATACGAGACATTCTCAATGAAGCATGCAGCTGACAAATGCAATCTCCTGCTGATTGCACACCAGTGTGTGATTTATTGTTGTCAGATACAAGATGAATATGCTTTATAGCTATATCTGTAAGGTGCTAATGCACATGTGGCTTCTCTTAATACTTTCTCAATACTATGGAGAGACAGCCTCATATATTTCAGAAAATATTTAGCAGATGTCTGTGATTCAGTCCGTTCAGCACTGGGAGCTGTTCAATGTGCTGAATTTGTACTGGTTCTCCACATATTTAATGAACGTAAAAAATCAAATTAAATTCACCATTTCCATAATTGTAAGGTTAGTGTGTGATATGACAAGAAAATATCATTTTCTCATTAACCGAAATACATTTCCTTATCAGTCTTAAAGGAGAAGTCCACTTCCAGAACAAAAATTTACAGATAATTTACTCACCCCCTTGTCATCCAAGATGTTTGTGTCTTTCTTTCTTCAGCTGATAAGAAATTATTTTTCTTGAGGAAAACATTTCAGGAATTATCTCCATATAGTGGACTTCAATGGTGCTCCCAAGTTTGAACGTCCAAAATGCAGTTTAAATGCAGCTTCAAATGGCTCTAAATGATCCCAGCCGAGAAAGAAGGGTCTTACCTAGTGAAATTTATATACTTTTTAACCTCAAATGCTTCTCTTGTCTCGTCTCTGCGATGCGCATGCTTAGTCTGTGTAATCCGGGACAATGCAATTAGGGTATGTCGAAAAACTCCTGTCTCGTTTTCTTCTTCATCAAAATCATCCTACATTGCTGTTTTACCTTTTTTTGGGAAGGGCGTTTGATATTCTTTGCATGTTTACTGTGTAAACACTGGGTCGGTACTTCTGCAGTGATGTAGGATGATTCTGAAGTTGGGGAAGAAAACGAGATGGGAGTTTTTTTGACATACCCTAACTGTCTTGAATGTATTGAACCGGAAAAAACAGAGTTCATGCAGACTTAGACAAGACGAGCGTTTGAGGTTAAAAACTATATAAATTGTCAATTTGTTTTGAAAACGACAGATCGTTTTGCTAGATAAGACCCTTTTTCCTCGGCTGGGATCGTTTAGAGCCATTTGAAGCTGCATTTAAACTGCATTTTGGATGTTCAAACTTGGGGGCACTATTGAAGTCCATTATATGGAGATAATTCCTGAATTTTTTTCCTCAAGAAACATAATTTCTTATCGACTGAAGAAAGAAAGACATGAACATCTTGGATGACAAGGGGGTGAGTAAATTATCTGTAAATTTTGTTCTGTAAGTGAACTTCTCCTTTAAGGGGGGTGTTGGGAGGACAAAAAAAAAACAAAAACAAATGTAATTTGTAATTAAATAGTTTGAGATACAGTTATTAATTACTTACCCTCGTGTTGTTCCACTCCTGTAAGACCTTCGTTCATCTTAGTAACATAAATTAGGATATTTTTGATGAAATCTGAGAGCTTTATGTCCCTCTACAGTCAGCCATGCAACTTACACATTCAAGGCCCAGGGTGGTAGAAAAGACATTAAGTAATTCATGTCAGATCAATATTTTCATAAATAAAGTTGTAAATTATTGTGTGTGTGTGTGTGTGTGCAAACAAATCACTCGTGTTGCTTAACAAACTCCATCAGCGCCACCTGCTGGTCATTTTAAAGACGTTTCTTATAGGGCCAGAAACGCACACACATCCCCACTTACCACATAAACAGCAATAATACATAAATATGTTCTTTTGTCACTTATATTTAATATATCTTTTTTATTTGCTGTGTAACTGGCACATAGAAATGTGCTTTGAAAAATATTAATCAAATCAATGTGGAATGTAACAAGCATTTGGACATGTTTTAGACATTTTCACAGGTTTTACAAAAGCAAACTCATACTGCCCCCCTCTGGCCACTAGTAAAATTAAACACACCGAGTGATCTGACTACCAAAATGATTAGCTTTCAGACAGATAATGGACAAATAAAGCGAAAATATAAATTTTCATGCAATTAAATACAATGACAAAGTACATGTACAGGTAGAAGAAGTATATTTCTTAGACATATTATTTTTGAGATTATCTTGCGCATCATTTGAACTTCATTTGAGTTGTCACATGGTGTACGTTGCCAAAGTGTTACGGAAATGTCCAAAGTGCTGTCTTGCAAAAACTGAAACCTGCTTTTTGTGCTTCTTTCTGAGAGATGCAGTCAATGTGACACTTCCTCGTCCACCAGAGGCTAAAGAAAGGCTTTTGCAAACACTGCATGCATACTAAGCAAATTTACCACAAACTCACCACATGAGCATCTACACACATCAACCTCTCTGCTACCTATTTCTGTCCCATAAGCATACAAGCACCAAACTGATGGAAAATTTATGATTAAGATTCATATCTTATTTAACTAGACCCTTTCTTGAGAAAAACAAAGACAGTGTTATAGAGTAAAACGCCTTTGAAGAGAAACTCTGATGCTTCGAATATTTGATTAAAATTTGCTTTAATTTCAATTTATTTTAACTGTTCAGCAAATGCACAATTATTAAATAGGTATATCTAACATGCACCAGTCCGAAGGAAAGTGACAAAAAGAAAAACAAAGAATGTATATTACTACTGAGGAGTAACTAAAGTTGGTGTCTGTCTTTTTTTATATAGTAATAAGCTGTTATTAAAACACACTGACCTAATCAGCATGGAGTGTGTTTTGGAGAAATTGGGCTAATTGTAAAATTGAGTCAGATAAATGCTGCAAATATACACACCTTAAACTAAACATCACTTCACACAGGAAACCTACTTGCACATCCTGTTATTCAGATCATGTATCCACAAAGACTACCAACACACTTTTATTAGAGGTGGGAAAAAAAAAAAAAAAAAAACTCTGGTACTGCATTGAGTACCAGAGTAACAACTTTACAGGTCTGAATTTTTCAAGTATCAAGTACGAAACTATGTATCTTTTACATTCAGATGTAATGGCAGAAACACCTCAACCTTGCATGATTGCATGTGATGTTTCATGACAATATAACCTGCAACTTTTCTTATATTTGGAAAGTTTCAGAATCCACCTCAGTTCTGTTTTAGGTCTATTTACTTTGTGTTCTGACCTGAGCGTAAGTACTGAAATCAGAACTCTGCACTCGCTTTGTCTTGCGTTGTTTTTGTCTCTTGGTTATCACATCTAAAGATGCATAACACACCTCTTCATCCATGCACTGAAATGAAAGTTAATAAATTAACGTTTTGTTTTGTTTTTTTTTTAAAAAAAAGAGCCAGTGTTTGTAATGAATGTGTATTTTTATATTGTTCATACCTCAGCTGTATTTCCACCTTTTAAGTTGTCTTTCTGATCTCTTGCAGCATCTACAATGGATTATTGCATTATAACATCACTTATACACACATAAATGCTTTAAATTGCATGTAATTCTGATTATGTGTTACATTTCAGTTTCTAACATTATTATTAATTTTGTGTGCAGGCCTCAGTCCCCAGAGTATGGTAATTGACAAAGCTGTCGATCGTTATATTAAAGTTTAAAAAAGTGGCAACATAAAAGATTGTGAATTAGTGAATGATTACCTGTACTTTTCCTACAACAGAGGCAGAACACACAGATGGAGGAGAGGAGAAAACACACCGGACACACACTGAACAGCAGCATCCAGCAGAGCAGACAGTCTGACATAGGAGTGAGTGTGGAGGTGGTGTTTAAGGGTCCAGAACAGGAAGAAACTTGCTCAACTAAGTATAAACAAATATCTTATCTTTATTCTGTTTGTCTTTTTTCTTCACAGAGAAAAGTGAAGTTCTCCAGAATTACACAAGTGATGATTCAATAACTATCAGAAGTGTTTTCTTAGAAAGATTATCCATTTTTCATCTTTATTTGCCTTATTCTCTACTTCCGCACAGTAGTACAATCCCAGATCAGAGACAGTGAATATGTAGATCATAAGAATTACTGTAGTTGTTGTGGATTGAGCTGAAACGTTGAAGTATCTCTAGGTCCCATTTTGTAAAATCTATTATGAGAGAGGGTTGATTTTCATGAGAGCAGTTTCTTATCCATACAATGAGGGAACCAACAGTTAGAGAGCGATCACAGTAGAGAGTGATGTTGTCTCCTGATTTGACTTTCATCTCCACTTCTTCTCCATAGATTATTTTCTGACGGAACAGTAAGACATCTGTAAAACACAAAATAACTTTATGAAGCACTTCAGATAGTACTATTATACCAAAACATTCATAGTAGTGACATTTTTTTTAATTTAGCTGAGGAAATATATCTATTCTTACACATGAGCGATCTCAGTGAGTGATTTTGAGTGTGACATTGACAATGACACTGGTGAGGGTCTTAATGCAGCCGTCAACTCTTATCTGTCAATGGAAAGTTTTATTTAAAACGGCCTGCGTCATGAGGGGTTGGCAATAAGTTGTTGTTTGGAAGTAAGAAAAGTGTGTGTTTTTCACCAGTCACCAGTTACCTTATAAACTTGTTTTGCTCTGATTTGGCTTTGTGATCAGGAACCTGACTGGTTCATAAAATAAATGAAAAGTTAATGATAACTTCAGTTTATCTGATTTATGTGTTTAACTATATATTTGATTCCAACAGAAAGATAAGCATCCTTATTTGAGACATTTTGTGCTTTATATTTTAAATTCAATCAGTCAGTTCATGCCTGTCATAAGGATCAAAGTTTTTTTATTTAAAGTTCACCTATAAAATTCATGAGGCTCTTTGTTTTATTGTTATAGTTTCAATTCAACATCTAAACATGTCAAAACAGGAAACCCACAAGTCTTTCATCCAGACCACTTACAAACACCTCACATTTGCAACTTGTCATGAAACTCTCACTTCACATCTCTTAGTTGATCATTGGTCACCAATCACAAATGTTTCCATTAGCCTTTGTGGTGTTTTGTGTTTAGGTAAAAGTGCACATATTTAAGAGAAGTACTTCCTAAGTAACTGGGCAAATGGTCTATACTGTGACTAAACTGACAGTGACAGATGTCCACTGACCTGAAATTAGCTACATTTAATTACAAGACAGTATAATTTGGCATAACATAAATGAAGAGCAATAAAAACATGCATAACTAAAAGAAAAAAAAAGTCCAATGTTAGCAAGATTAGCTGGTCCTTATGGGCCAAATAAGTTTATAGTAAATGCGAAAACAACAGTTTTATATATATATATATAAATTGTTAAATATTTCTGCAAGGTGCTAATAAGAGGCTTCTCTTACTTCCTCAACATACAGGAAGCACAACCACAAACAGGTCGTTTCAGAAATGACACAGATGTCTGTTGTTCAGTGCGTTCAGCACTGGGAGCTGTCTAATGTGCTGAATTTCTCAGAAAAAAAACAGTATTTCTTAAAAATTACTGTGATTAGAGATAACGAAAAATATAGAAGGAGCAAAAATTCTGTAAAAAGAAATAGCACAAATTCTGTCAGTTCCTCATCCTGAAGTCGCTCCAAATAACTATCAAAGTAGTAGTTTATATATTATAGGATGTATTCCATGTTTTTAAATCTAAATATTGTCCTCACTGCTCCCTCTGCCGTGTAAGCGTAAGATTGTAATATTTTTTTGATAATTTTTTTTCTAAAAAGTATAGAAAATTGAGCGTGTATAAATATTCATACTTTCCTAATATTGAAGCACCTAACCCCACTCCTACCCAGAACCTACCCACTTCTCAACAACATAAAATACTTAGGCCTAACAGGCAAAATCACAGGTGTGTATCGTATAAATATTTATTTACAGGTATTTTTTAATACTCCAGGACATCATTTCATCATAGCGATATTCCCATGCCCATCAAGTTAAAAAGTGACGCAGAGGGATCTTGAAGTGAGAATGTGTTTATGTATGCACTGCTCAGTGAACACTCTTGACATGGAGAAGGTGAGATGAAGAAATGGTATGAAAACTCCATTAGTTCTTGAGTAAAATGCTTGCTGTAGATTTTAATATGTGAAAGTGATAATCAAGGACATACCAATTAGTTGCATCCCAATTAACATACTTATGCACTATTCTGTGCCCTTTTTTAGTATAAATAGAGTGATTAGTGTGTTCACACTGACAATTTTTTTAAAAAATGCCTGGCTGATACACTTTAACCAGGAAAAAAAAAAAGTTTAGAATATTGGATGCATGGACACTTCTTCAACTGTCAATTACCAATCAACTGTCATCGCTTTAATTATGTAGTTCGATGTTGAATGACAAACTAACTATGTAATTCATACAATAGATGGTTGAGTACATAGTGCATAAAATAAGTGCATAGTGTAAAGTGTGTCATTTGGGACACAACTATCAAAGCACTCGCCATCTTGCAATGGTCAACGTGTCATTGTCATAGATATATATATAGATGCATCATTAGTGGCTGTTTCTATGGGTGGCCAAAGGTAAACTGTCTGTCATACTGGAACGGTAAACACCAGTCTGTGAACATGCCATCAACCATAGTTACACCCATATATGAATATTTACATATGCAATAGACATCAGCAGATCTTTTTACCTTAAAAAAAAAATGAAAGCTTGTCCTAGGGCATCTTACAATTCACTAAGTTACACAGACTTCTTCAGAATTAGTGACTTAAATATAGGTATAAAAGTGTCAGTATTTTTCTCTCACCTTGTGGAGTCCATCCCGGAGCTTTAACCACTAGGCTACAGTCTGTGCTTCATTCTAAGAGATGCTATAATTATCAAATCATCAAAGATGGGAAGTAACTAAGTACAAATACTTTTTTACTATACTTAAGTAGATTTTTTTGGTATCAGTACTTTACTTCACTATTTATTTTTCTGACTACTTTTTACTTTTACATCTATTCATGTTTACACAATTTCTGTACTTTCTACTTCTTACATTTTCAAACCAGGCTCATCACTCAAAATATTAAATGCTAAAGGACATCATTATTATCTACTGTAAAGTTACAGTAGTAATTTAGCAAACAAATGTTACAAAACACGTTCAGAGGGAGCTACGGCAGATAACAACACAACCCTTATGAAAATTAAAACCAAAATCCATGGTTACTATAGTTAAACCATGGTAACCACAAATGAACCATGATTTTGCTACACTAACCATAGACTAACCATAAGATGTGTAGTAAAATTATGGTTGTAGTTAAATTAAAACAGATTGTAATCAATCCACCAAAACTAAATAAATAAATAAATAAATAAATAAATAAATAAATAATAAACAAACAAAAAAAATATGGTTACTATACTTTTACTGTAATAAACCATGGTTAATTTTGGTAAGAGAAAAATATGACTCATGATAATGCAATAACATGTTAAGAATTGAAAGATATTGTCATGATGTAATCATTATTGTACTAATTTTGACATTTAGGCAATTTTTTAGGTTTTTTTTTTTTTTTGTTTGTTTTCTTAAATCTAAAGTATTTAAGCCATTTAAAGATAAAACAACAACACCTGGTCATAACGTGATACTTTAAATTAAACTTAAATAAAATTGTTACTGCAAATAGAATCTAACGAGGTGGTTGTTTTGCAGCAAGGTGGAGAAAGTTCTGCTCATAACAGTAAATTGCTGATGGGAAAAGTGGCAGGTACAAGAAAATTAGTGAAAAAAGCAAACACACACAAAGAGAGATGCAGAGAGATATCTTGTAAAATGAAGAGACTGAAAAGAAAAATAGAAGTGAAGGTGCAGTTCACTTGAGAGCCTTTTTCTTATTCTGCACGGCCCCAGCCTAAGGTTTTAAACATTTATTTAAATGTGATGGCCATACAAAAAAATAGGGTTGTCCATGGTTTCAGAATTGATTGTGGGTGTATGGGATGGCCTGCATGTGTATGAGATTTCCCGGACTGAAATTTTGTCCCAGTCTGGCCCTGTTCTACATGTTTAGCCTTGATACATTCATTAGCTAACACATTTTAAATGTAAGTTATTTTGTATTAATGTTTCAGTATGATGTGAGGTCCAGTTACCAGTGTGGCACTAAAACAGGTAGTAGTAATGGGTACTTTTTACTTAAGTACATGTCTGAGCCCAAACTTTTTTACTTTAACTTAAGTAAAAAAGTGTAGTCAGTACTTTTACTTTTACCAGAGTATTTTTAAACATGAGTATCTGTACTTCTACTTGAATGAAGGATGTATGTACTTTTGCCATCTCTGGATGAAACAGTAAAACTGTAAAAGAACAAAATAACTTTATAAAAAACTTCAAATTATAATACCATATAGAAAAAGTTAGTAAAAACAGCTGAAGAAGTATATTTTTTGTTACAAGTAAGCGTGGTGACAGCAAGTCTTGGCCTCTCCATCTCAGTGAGTGATGTGAGTAACTGATGCTGTTGTGGGTCTTAATGCAGACGTCAACTTTTATCTGATTGGTTCACAGCAATGGAAAGTCTTACCTAAAACTCCCTTTGTCACGAGGGGTTGGCAGTACATTGGGTCTTTGTGTGAATATACAAAGAGTGAGAGCAGTATTAACCAATTATCGATTACCTTATAACCTTTTTTTGCTCTGATTTGTCTTTGTGATCAGGAAAATTGTAACCTTTGTCATGATCGGACAAATTTGCAGAGAGACTACATTATTTAACAATAAAAGGTTTTTAAAAGGTTTTTTTTGTTTGTTTTGTTTTGTTTTTTGATGATAGGGATGATTAGCATCATAAATGTTTAATCCAGGCATGCAGGTAAGTGATTATGTGCTTTACATTTCACAGGCAATAGTCATTTCATTACATTTGAACTAGAGAAAACAAAGAACTGGTTCTTTGTTTTACTGTAGTGAGTGAAAACAAGAAACTATGATGCAACAACATCTAAACATGTCAAAACAGGAAACCCACAAGCCTCATTCAGGCCACTTACAAAATGTTTCCATTTGGCTTTTTTTTTTTTTTTTGCGTTGGTTAAAGTGCATGCATTTACACGAAGGCATGTCACTCACATTAATTCATGCGCTAGGTAAAGTTTTCTGTGTTCTTATAGATATTAGAATAAAGAGTAAAAAATGAGTTCAATTAAATGTGAATCTCTCATATAAACACAATGTTTTTATTTATTTATTTAAAGTCTGGCAAAGGGTCAAAAGTGTACCATTTAAACATATGTGTTCCATATAAGCCCAGTATGCTGTTTAATGCTTTGCATTTTTTAAAGAATTATTTATAATTATTTATTAAATATATTGGGTTTGTACAGAGACATATACTGCCATCAAGATGACATCTTTCATGGGAAGTCCATGGTTATTAGATCAAGACAATGCCAGGTCTCATTCTGCATGTGCTAAAACAGCATGGTTTCGTAGACACACGTGGATGTGACTGACTGCCCAGCAAATCTGTCTCCTATTAAAATCTATGTCAAAGTATATCAAGCGAGACTCTCCAAAAATTTGCTTGCAAAAATTTTAAAATTAGCATTCTTCATTTCCAGATGATTAAAATGTGTATGTGACATGCTTCTGTCCAAACCTTTTTGGAGTTTGTTGCAGCCATCAAAATCAAAATTTGTTTATATTTACAAAATAAAATTAAGTTGGCCAGTGAAAACACTGGAATGCTTTTCTTTACTTTAATCAATTAAATAAAGATTAAAGACAAATAACATCTACATATTAGATGGCCTAAGGGTAATGATCAGCAAATATTTACTTTTTCTGTTAACTATTTGTTGGAGAAACTCTGCAGTCTCTCATTTCAAAGGCTGCACCCCCTGGAGGTTGCATTTGTTGGCCGCATACATTATGTCATATTTCTACTAATTTCAGAAAAGTAACCATTACATGCAAAAGTACAAAAAAATTACAGTATTTCCTGCCTCATGAGGAATAACAGTCAATTTTATAATGATTAAGTTTCTGATACAGGACATTCTCAGTGAAGTTTGTAGCTGACAAATGCAACCTCCAGAGGCTGAACGTGTGATTTATTGTTGTCAGATACAAGCTGAATATGCTTTATAGCTATGTATGTAAGGTGCTAATGCACATGTGGCTTGTCTTAATACTTTCTCAATACTATGGAGCCACAGCCTTATATATTTCAGAAAATATTCAGCAGATGTCTGTGATTCAGTCTGTTCAGCACTGGGAGCTGTCCAAAGTGCTGAATTTGTACTGGTTCTCCACACATTTAATGAACATAAAAAAAAAATCTAAATTAATTAACTATAATCCATAATTGTAAGGTTAGTGTGTGATACAAAAAGAAAATTATATTTTCTCATTTCATTATCCGAACAATGTCTAATATACATTTCCTTATCAGTCTTAAACACAATACAGACCTTAGCATATATATAGCATACACTTGATGAAGCTAAGTTAGGAGTCCAAAACTATCATTCTAAACCAAAACAATTATTTGATCTAAGGGTTACAAATAAAGATATTAAATTAACAATTGCAAATAAACAAATAATAAACAGAAATAAAATTGAAATAAAGAAAATGGTAAAGGTCCAGTTGTCCAGCTGAGCTCAACTACATGATGTCCTAACAAAAGAACCAAGCTCCCCCTAAAAGGATAAATCTCTTTAAATACCCAGTTCCCCAGTTATTTTGTATTTTAAAAAAAAATTCAAATACTTAATCAAGTAGATCATAGTGTTAATAGTATTGCCAACTATAGCCTATCACAGTTTTTGGCTAGATGCAAGTGAATTATATAACATCCTCTTGGATCCATAGGTGGAGTCTTAAAGGGTAAGCTCCCCCTAGGAAGTTTTCTTAACTCCTGAGTAAGTTGTAGTTTAAATTAGTTAGCTCACCAGTCCTTGTTTATGATTTGTTTATTTATTTCTTGCTGTTTTCTGTTTTTGGTCAAATTCTTTTATTTGTACAATAAAATCTTAACTTTTTGCCCTGGCCACTGTGGTATTTGTTTAGAATGGCTTTCTTATGTTGGACCCTAAATAGGGTCGTAACATTACTGAATGCTATTACATGACAGAAGAAAAAGCTGCTCTAGAGCTTTGCTTGCTTGAAGACAAGTGACATCGCTTCCTGCAGAAACTCCATCAGCGCCACCTGCTGGTTATTTTAATGATGTTTCTTATAGGGCCAGAAACACATACACACCCACTTACTCACCACATAAACAGCATTAACACATGAATATGTTCTTCCTGCATATGTTCCTTTGTCACTTATCTTTAATATATGTAATATATATATAATACATATTTTATTTGCTGTGTAACTTTCACATAGAAATGTGCTTTGAAAATTATTAATCAAATAAATGTGGAATGTAACATTTTCACATATTTTACAAAAGCAAACTCATACTGCCCACATCTGGCCACTAGTAAGTGTCATATGACTACCAAAACGATTCGCTTTCAGACAGATAATGGACAGATAAAGCAAAAATATACATTTTCACGCCATTACATACAATGACAAAGTAAATGTACAGGTTGAATAACCATATTCCTTACACATATTATTTTTAAATAGTATAAGATTATCTTGAGCATCATTTGAACATCATTTGAATTGTCACATCATGGTGCACGTTGCCAAAGTAATACGGAAATGTCCAAAGTGCTGTCTTGCAAAAACTGAAACCTGCTCTTTGTGCTTCATTCTGAGAGATGCAGTCAATGTGACACTTTCTCATCCACCAGAGGCTAAAGAAAGGCTTTTGCAAATACTGCATGCATACAAACCAAATTTACCACAAACTCACCACATGAGCATTTACACACATCAACCTCTCTGCTACCTATTTCTGTCTCATAAGCACACAGGCACCAAACTGATGGAAAATGTATGGTTAAGATTCATATCTTATTTAACAAGACCCTTTCTTGAGAAGAACACAGACAGTGTGATTGAGCAAAACCCATTCGAAGAGAAACTCTGATGCTTTGAATATTTGATTAAAATTTGCTTTGATTTTCATTTGATTTGAACTGTTTAATAATTAAAAAGGCAGATCTAACATTCACCAGTCTGAAGGAAAGTAACAAAAAGAAAAACAAAGAATGTATATTACTATTGAGAAGTAACTAAAGTGGGTGTCTGCCTTTTTTTATATAGTAATAAGATCTTAGATCTAATAAGACCTAATCAGCATGGTGTTTTGGAGAAATTGGGCTAATTGTAAAATTGAGTCAGATAAATGTTGCAGTCATTCAGAGAAATATACACAGGAAACCTACTTGCACATCCTGTTATTCAGATCATAACTGTGTGTTCACAAAGACTATACCAACACTTTTATTAGAGGTGAAAAAACAAAAACCTTGTACTGCACTGAGTACCAGAATAACAACTTTACAGGTCTGATTTTTTTAGCTCATAAAAAAAAAAAAAAAAATCAAGTATCAAGTATGAAACTATGTATCTTTTACATTAAGATGTAATGGTAGAAACTCCTCAACCTTGCATGATTACATGTGATATTACATGACAATAAAACCTGCAACGTTTCTTATATTTGGATAAATGATAGTTATTGATAGTTTCAGAATCCACCTCATTTTTGTTTTAGGTCTATTCAGTTTGTGTTCTGACCTGAGCGTAAGTACTGAAGTCAGAACTCTGCACTCGCTTTGTCTTGTGCTGTTTTTGTCTCTTGGTTATCACATCTAAAGATGCATAACACACCTCTTCATCTGCGCACTGAAATGAAAATTAATAAATGAATGTTTTGGTTTTTTAAAAAAAAGAGCCAGTGTCTGGAATAAACATGCATGATCATATTGTTCATACCTCAGCTGAATTTCCACCTTTTAACTTGTCTTTCTGATCTGTCGCAGCATCTACAATGGATTATTGCATTATAACATCACTTATACATACATAAATGCTTTAAATTGCATGCAGTTCTGGTTATGTGTTACATTTCGGTTTCTAACAATACTATTAATTTTGTGTGCAGGCCTCAATCCCCAGAGTATTGTATTTGACAAAGCTAATGATCTGTGTATTAAAGTTTTAAAAAGTGGCAACACAAAAGATTGTGAATTAGTCAATGATTACCTGTAGTTTTCCTACAACAGAGGCAGTACACACAGATGGCGGAGAGGAGAAAACACACCGGACACACACTGAACAGCAGCGTCCAGCAGAGTAGACAGTCTGATACAGGAGTGAGTGTGGAGGTGGTGTTCAATGGTTCAGAACAGGAAGATACTTGCTCAGCTAAGTATAAACAAATATCTTATTTTTATTCTGTTTGTCTTTTTTCTTCACAGAGAAAGGTGAAGTTCTCAAGAATTACACAAACGATGACTATCAGAAGTGTTTTCTTACCTTTCAGAGAGAGACGAGTTGTTCGGGTTCCATAATAGTACACCTCAGAACGGGAGAGGACGCCTTTTTCATCTTTATTTACCTTTCTCTCTACTTCTGCACAGTAGTACAGTCCCAGATCAGAGATACTGATGTTAGTGATACGTAGATCATAAGAATTACTGTAGCTGTTGTGGATAGAGCTGAAACGTTGAAGTATCTCTAGGTCCCATTTCGTAAAATCTATTATGAGAGAGGGTTGGTTTTCATGAGAGCAGTTTCTTATCCATACAATGAGGGAACCAAGAGTTACAGAGCGATCACAGTAGACAGTGATGTTGTCTCCTGGTCTGACTTTCATCTCCACTTCTTCTCCATAGATTATTTTCTGACGGAACAGTAAGACATCTGTAAAAGCACAAAATAACTTTATTAAGCACTTCAGATTGTACTATTACACCAAGATATTCATAGTAGTGACATTTTTTAATTTAGCTGAAGAAATATATCTTTTCTTCACATGAGCACGATGAGAGCAAGTCTTGGTCTCTCCATCTCAGAGTGATTTTGAGTGTGACACTGACAATGACACTGGTGAGGGTCTTATTGCAGACATCAACTCTTATCTGATTGGTTCACGTCAATGGAAAGTTTTACCTAAAACGGCCTGCGTCATGAGGGGTTGGCAATAAGTTGTTGTTTGGAAGTAAGAAAAGTGTAAGCATTTTTCACCAATCACCAGTTACCTTATAAACTTGTTTTGCTCTGATTTGGCTTTGTGATCAGGAACCTGATTGGTTCATAAAATGAATGAAAAGTTAATGATAACTTTAGTTTATCTGATTTGTTTAACTATATATTTGATTACGACATACAAATAAGCATCCATATTTGAGACATTTTGTTCTTTACATTTCAAATCCAATCAGTCAATTAATGCCTGTCATAAGGATCAAAGTTTTTTTTTAATTAAAGTTCACCTATAAAATTCATAACACTCTTTGTTTTATTGTTATAGTTTCAATTCAACATCTAAACATGTCAAAACAGGAAACCCACAAGTCATTCATCCAGACCACTTACAAACACCTCACATTTGCAACTCGTCATGAAACTCTCACTTCACATCTCTTAGTTGATTATTGGTCACCAAGCACAAATGTTTCCATTAGCCTTTGTGGTGTTTTGTGTTTAGGTAAAAGTGCACATATTTACACAGAGAAGTACAAGAAGTAACTGGGCAAATGGTCTATACCGTGACTAAACTGACAGTGACGGATGTCCACTGACCTGAAATTAGCTACATTTAATTACGAGACAGTGTAATTTGGCATAACATAAGTGAAGAGCAATATATCATGCATAACTAAAAGAAAAAAAGTCCAATGTTAACAAGATTAGCTGGTCCTTATGGGTCAAATAAGTTTATAGTCAATATTCATCCCATTCTTCTTTATAGAGAAGAATTATAGAAAGCATAGAAATCTTGACATCATTTTTCCCCAGTTTTGAAAACCTCATTAACCAAGTCTAGACTAGTTAAAATGTACTTTACTTTAAAGACATCTCAGGATTTCTGCAAGATATTTGCAAATGTTTTCAAAAACATTAGAAAATAATTACAAATAATATTAAGAGTTCAACATGATTTGAATGAACATACCTATGTGGTGT
>JAMKFB010000764.1:0-59749 GCA_036247105.1 Cirrhinus mrigala
TCTTGAAAGAAGATATCGCTGTGAATGGGTGCAAGTAGTTCGACAACATTACTGGCATTGGTAAAGGCAGCTCTCTTTGTCAGACCGTGATTTCCTCCAGCGGGGTCTGCAGCGTCCATGTGACCGGCTCTATCTTTATAGAATAATCCGGCAGAGAAAACTGTTTCCAGGGTGTGTTTATCATAATTAAGAAGACACTCAATAAGACAGCGATAAGGATGCGTGTTCGTACTCTGTGATATCAACCGATCCCCCAACGATACGTCAACTTGTGAAAATATTGTCGCTCCTGCATAGTTGATAAGCCCCACTGGAGCCCCGTCTGCAATATCTGTACCGTTAGGATTAGTAATTTTGACCCGCAAAAATAACAATGTGTTGTTTAGGTCGATGTAATCCTCTCCGGTCCCAGCAATAAAAAATTCCAAAGGTGCTGTGTCTGAAATGGCCGATAATGGGGGTACCTCTATATAGGCGTTTTTTTCAATAGCAGTTTGTGTCAGAGGTACTGTGAATAGGTCGAGTTCAGATTTAATACATTATTCCGACATATTGTGTATTAACGCCATGATCTAGAATATTGTTTTGACAGATCTCTTCGACTTAACACGTTTCGCTGTCTCCTTGCGCTTGCGTTTTATGACTGAGCTCTTTTTAGGTGAGCGTTTTCTTTTCTTTTGTGTCTGACCACTCCTCCTGGCCCCCGGAGGTCTAGAGGTTCTTTTGCGAGACATCACCATTAGCCCGGACCCCTTTTGAGCGTTACTGTTGTTAAACGTGCGCGTTAGTGTATTGGTAACGACGTCACTTAGTATGTTTTTTGCAGCTGATTTAAGATGCGGCTTCGCGATGTTGAATCCTTGTCTCAGTAATGGGATTGTCATACGAAAAAGCCTGCGCAGCATGCCACCAAATCCCGCCCCGTACATTACTCCGCCCCCTGCATAGCCAGGGAGCCCATTACCTGCTTGGGTTTGGTAATACGTTACGTATCGCTCTGGATCCGTTTTGTAAGTACATGGGTATGGCATTATTTATTTTTAAAAAATCCCCTGTTTCACGGGTCTGAAATGTAGCTTCGCGCACACTTTCCCAAAAGTAAAACGAACGGTATGATTCTGATCGTCTTTTACCTCTATGGATATCTCTGTGATAGAGGCTTTATTGACCGGTACGTAATGTACCTTATCGTATCTAACGTTGACAATCTTATTATTCTCACCGTCTATATGCACACAGCCTAGTAGCGGGACGAACGCATCGCCAACTGATTGGTATTCAATGATATCTGTGTATATATACAAGGTGTAGAAACCTGCGTTTATGTCAGCTTGATACGGTGCATATGTCACCGGCGTGGCTCTCCCACTACCGTAGTCTTTGTTAAGCTGATTTACAGATTCTATAGCCACCCCAGGCTTTAGCCCTAATATGACAGCTAGCTTCCCGTAAAATGTCAGCAACGTCTTCGGTGGGGCCTTTAGAAAGACTCTGTTTTTTATATGATCATACCCAAGCGTCACCCCTGGAGGTAGAGTTGTGTTTATTTCTCTAATCAGAAATAGAACATCATCGTAATAACCAGCCTTCAGCGTGTTACATAGTTTTGGTATACTTCGAGTACCGTTGTTGATTTGAATCTTAATCCCATCACCAACAGCGTAGCGTTCAGAGACTTCTTCCTCATCATCTTTCTGTGTGTTTTGACCGCTTGTAATAATATATGCACCATCTTCCTCTGGAAATGTGTACCACGATATAGGGTATTCAAATTCAACCAAACCAACCTCCCATTGTCCTTTTAGGTTTATAGTTCTCGCCAGCATGGTTCTATAACTGGAAATAGTGTTTTCCGGATAAACAGATAACGATGCATTGCAGGGCAGTGTCAAATAAAAACCACCTTCAGACATGATTGTTTTTAAACGAATGAGTACACATCTATGACTGGTTTCTTTTATGGTATCTGTACATCTACCACATCTTTCTCATCTACCCATGTATTGAATTTTGAAGGCCAGCCGAGCCACTGAACCAAAACCTTTGTTGATCGTCCTTGTCGCTTCCTATCCAAAATTTTTTCTATTTTAAAAGTTTTGTTCTTGCTCACATATATTTTTTGTAATTCCTCCTCATAAAAAACTCCATCAATAACATCTCCATCATAATCACAGAGTCTGTAGACAGGTGGGTCTCGCGGGATACATGTTTTTACCGTGAAAAACTCTTCTGTGTAATTTTTCTCATATCCTTTTGCAAATGGGGTCCTTACTTTAGAGATTCTGACTGTGTCACCAGTCTTATACTTAAAAATAGGGTTGGTACTGTGCGAAACCTTAGACCCATATAGGTTATGTAGCACCGTGGGTACGTTTTCTTTGCAAACATCGATTGGTCTCATCTTGATGCTTCTGTGATAGCTTGCATTGTATCCATCCGTGATGTCCTGAAGTATGTCAATGTATCTTCTAGAGTTTGTAGCTGTTAAATAACGAAACAATTTTGCTTTATAACTACGATGAAAACGCTCAATAATATTCGCTTTAAGCTTGGTGTCTGCTGCAAAATGTGTAATGTTGTACTTTTTTGTTATATTTTGAAATTGTTTGTTAAAAAACTCTTTTCCTTTATCCGTCTGTAATTTCTGTGGTACACGCCCCTCTTTCAATATAGATTCAAAGGCCTTAGCCACCTCTACCTCGCTCTTGTTTTTTAACACTCGTACCCATGCATATTTACTGAACACATCTATGCATGTCAACAGAAAATGGTTGTTGTCATTTTCCTTAGCATATGCTGACATGTCTACTAGATCTGCTTGGAACTGCATGTCGATACCATAGACAAAAACTCTGTTCCTTTTGTATTTTAGGGGTGCTGTCCTGTGTAGTGTGTAAGCATCCTCCCCAGCTAGCCAGTCTGAAATCTGTTTATCAGTTAACCGAATACCTGTTTCCTTTAAAACGGCATCTTTTAATCGTTTTTTACCCCCTAAAGAACCTGGGTTAGAAGGGGTATAGTAAATCTTTTTCAGTATCTCTTCGGACATGTCACTTCAGAGGTTACAAAAGAATAACGCATAAGTGTTTAAGTGTATTGGTTTTTATTTATCAAAAGTAACTCAAAATAATCCAACATTTTCAAACATCATCAATGTACTGAAGAAACTTTACACACATTACAACATTTTTCTCAATCATGTAGTCAACCAGTGTATCAATAATCTCACATACAATTGTCTGGTCATTTGTTGAAACCAACACTACACATAGATCTGTTACATATGTACACAGACACAAAATGTCAGCAATTCTAATCCTACTACCACATTCAGTCATTAGGTCTAGTATTTTCTTGATGGTCACAGAAAATGGGTCACCCGCATTAATACACATACGCATCACATCGTTCCAATCATTTGACATAGCTCTTACAATCGCCATTTGTTTTTTGAGGTTTGTAAAACGTTTGGCATCAACACCACATCCGTTTACTGGTAAGGATACATCAGGATTGTCGTTAATGAGCATGTACAACAAGTTGATCATTTCACATCTAATATTTTGTTTAAACATAGTTTTTGTCAGGGCGTTAACACAACATGTATTCCCCATGGCACTGTTATAGTTATGCCGTTTGTGGACCACCCTTCCAACTGTCCACAGCGTCATAGACAATCTGTTCGCTGTTCACATCCACAAGTTTTTCTCTGACCTGGCGAAGCTTCTCCACAATGTAGACTTCGTCACGTGATTCACACAAAATAGCATCCACCGAACCCTGAATCCTCTGTGGATTAACCCTTAAACCGAATCGGTTCAGTGCTCGAGCTATAATGTGCTTTAGCTCTGGCTTTATCAGATTACGTGACAACTCCTCGAAGTATGCGTCAAAGAAATAAGCGTTGGGTTCAAACAAACACGAGTGTCTAAGTTGGCTGGGATGATCCACCTCACAACCCATAGAAAGTTCTTTCAGCTTTTTGTTGATAAGGTGTTCCAGTATGACCACGACGGTTGCTTTTATAATTTTAAAACCGTCAGAATGGATACATCCGTCTGTGTCATCAATTCCAGCACAGGCCGCAGCACCCGCTATCGCCCCGGCGCTGCCGTACGGCGTTGTGAGAAAGGTAAGGTTGTGATAACCCAGTTCCGTGCAGAATTTGTCCAACCAACCGTTGTCATTAGTTTGTGGGAGGGTCTCCATAGGTACGGCATTGTCATCAGGCATCGCTGGTAGGGTTTCTGAGGTATTGCTGTAGCAGCAGGTCGATGATGGATCTTGAGACATGATAGAGTTGAATGTTGTGAGCACCCCGTTCTTTAGGTATTTTAATGTCTGTAGTATGTGGGTGGAGATAAGAGATGGTCTGGGGTGTCGGGAACGCCCCGTTCAGGGTGGAATAATTTCACCTTTACAGAGTTGTAGCGATCATACATGTCACACCATCTGAACATCTTGTCAATACATGTAAAAACGTCATCGATTATATGGATATCTTTCCACTGAAACAAAAACCTCATGTCATAGTGCATGTAGTGTTCAGATTCAGGAATAGGCCACATGCGCTCGTTGATCTTTGTCTTGTCGTTGCAGCAAAAAATGTAAACACAATCATCTGGTAATTTTTTACTGTGATCCCCAACCACACGAAATCTTTTGCCTGGAATTATGCTGTCCCACTCTGCAATGTATAATGGATCATCACCACAATCATTCAGATCTCTCCAAACATTGTTGTAGAATAACCACCAGTCTTTGGCCGGAAAAAATCAGACAGGGTTCCTGCGATGTAAAATCATCTTCTATATCCACAGCGTAGAGTTTCACGATCCGCATCACTTTGTCAAACACATATCGCCCCATACGGTTACCAGACATTGAGAAATCACGAGACATCTTGTTCATATCTTCATGGAGAAACTTTGTTAAGCTAACTCCTTGTTTTTTCCTCGGTGCAAAAGTCAGGTCCTTTCTCATTTCAACAGGTCCTCTTGTCGGAGAAATACACATCACCCTTCTAGCGGTTTTAGGAGTTTTTGGGGCAGCAGCAGCCATTGCAACAGGAGAGCACAGAACGTATTCTACGTTTAATTAC
Source organism: Cirrhinus mrigala (assembly GCA_036247105.1). NCBI lineage: Eukaryota > Metazoa > Chordata > Actinopteri > Cypriniformes > Cyprinidae > Cirrhinus > Cirrhinus mrigala. Next base: position 5,102 of record JAMKFB010000764.1, read on the forward strand.
TATATTCTAAAACCATGTTTAAAACCTTTCAAGGCTGTAGGCGGGTCTTAGGCGCTAGCAAAAGGTCTGGAAGAAGCAACGCCATAAAACACCAGGGAAGCGGGTGAGATAAAACATTATAAATCCACTCATAAATCCAATTAAAGTCAAATCCAACATCTGTTTTGATCTTTTGATTTACACAAACACTGTCATGTCACTCAGAGCTGAGAGGACCCTGGTGACGTGACAGTCAGAGTGACAGAGAGGTCATAGACACATAAATTCACTCATAAATCTAATCATGTATACACTAGACATATGTCTACCTGTCCATCTACGATGACAGAGTCCAAAATATACTCATAAATCAGATCATAAATCAGATCATAAATCATAAAAACCTACGTTACGTGTATGTTAGAACTACTTATATACCCTGCAGCGATTATGGTAGATGAGAAATCAAGGGCCAGATAAAACGGTCTGCACTTGATGAAAAGATATTCAAGATCAGCAGAACAGTGGGATTTAGTAGTAATAACAGCATCTGTGCCCCAAATTGTGTTTACACAGATGCAAATGCCTCCACCTTTGCTATTACCAGAGACCACAGACATTTTGTCATCGGTGTAGATGTAGCGCCCCTTCTAGCTCATTCGCACCGTTTGGAACTGTGCTATTATGCATCATCCAAATCCAGCAGTAAATATTTAATTTATAATGTCACTAAAAAGATTTTAGAAAAACACATGCCTACTTAGGACAGCAGGACCTTAGCTCTCCAGGACAGCCTATAGGTCAGCTCTTTATCAGATTTACCATAGGGAAAACTTCCTATGTATTGTTTACACTGTTACTGTTAGTAACATGTATCTGACATTTCAGAGGCGATTGTTTTTATGTATTTTATTGACTGACTTTCTACAAAATGTTATAGTGGCAAGACCAAACATGCAATCATATTGCAATTATTGTTTGAGAGCTCTTATTCTTAATTGTAAAAATAGACCTTATATATAGTCCGCAGGATGCAAACAAAGTTTAACTTACACAGTTTAATGAAATATAGAAACAATTATAAAGCTGATAAAACACAACGATGACTTTGCTTGACTAGAACTTGTGTTGAACTTTACCTTGATTTTAACCCACTATCAGCAGGTTACATAAAGTTAATCATTACCCAGTCTTGTGAAAAAGTTAGGACATCCTATAGAATTCCATTATTTTCTGTATCAGGACATAATAAAAAATGATCTAGTCCTTGGCAGGTCTTAAAATTTGGAAAATAAATCCTCAGACAAATGACATATCACACAGTGTCATTATTTATTTAAGAAAAACACAGACAAGAGGGAAAAGCAATGTGGACACTCTATGGTTCAGCTGCCTGTAGATCCACTTTTAGCTTGAAGTATTCATTTTTCGTGTGACTTTATCAGTCTCTCACATCGTTCTAGAGAAATTTTGGCCCACTCTTCTTACTTAGGTTTGTGGGCTTTTGCTTATGCATAGCTCTCAGCACAGCATTTGAGTCAGGATGAGATCTGGATTTTGAATGGGCTTGATTCTTTTCTTTTTAGCCATTCTGTTGTAGATTTGCTGGTGTGTTTTGGATCATTGTTCTGTTGCACGACCCAATTTGGGCCCAACTTTAGATGCAACTTTGCAGACCGAAACATGTTGTTTTAGATAGAAGAGCCTTTCTTCTCCCAAGCTTTCCAGACATACTGATTTTGTCCCATATTTTTCTAATGGTATTGTCATGAACTTCATCATTTAACATGTTAACTGAGATCTGTAGAGTCTGAGGTGTAGTTCTTGGGTTGTCTGCCATTTCTCTGAGCATTACATGGTCTGATCTTGGGGTGAATTTGCTTGGACGTCCATTCCTGAAAGGAGAGGTGTCTGTTTTGAATGTCTTCCACTTGTGAATAAACTTGATAGCAGCAACAATTTCTTTTCTAAGATGAATGCTGATGTTTCACCTCCTTGGCATTGTGTTAACACACACCTGAAGGCTCCAGACCAGCAAACTGCTAAAACTTCTGCTTTTATAGAGTTGCTCACACTTGCTGATGATCAGTTAATCAAAGGCCCTGATTACACTTAGTATTAAGATGCTTTTTGGTTGATCAGCTCACAAGTGGACAATGGAGACACATCACTGCTTACACCAGGCTTTTTAATCCGTCTCTTCTGTCCACTTTCAACCACTGTCCACTTTGTACTTGTATTGCTAGTGTTATTAGCAAACATGCTGCACAAAGTTTTGTTCATGTATATGTATGGGCTTTTCAGATATTTCAGAGCAATGGAAATAAGCTCAGACAAATTTCACACGTTCACAAAATTAGACCAAAGAGAAAATGTGCAGAGCAGCTGCTTTAGTTTCAGTTCGTTTCGGCTGAGTACAACTTAACTAAAATCAAGCAGTTAGTCAGAAATCTAGAATCTCACCTGATGTTCCATGCTTTATCTTACCTGAGATCTAGTATGCACTTAACCCTGGACGCAGATTTGCGGAAACATACGCCTTCACTTAATCTACTTGAGAAAATAATTTCAGAGTAAATCAGAATAAATCAAATGTAACAATTTAGTATCAGTCAGGTAAAATATGTATTATGTAGTTACATAGCCAATTCAAAGATATCAAATCAATACAAGACATCAAATTCTCAAGAATAAATCTAAGAGTAAAAGATGCATTCCTGACTTTAGAAAAGTACATAGAGGACACACTCTATGCAACAGGGGTCTGTCTACAGAATCGCCCCGATCCTCTTGCAACCTTTGTTTAAGTACCTCAGACCAACACAAACATCCTCCAAAATGGAGTGAAAGGACGATGGGTGAGGAAAAGGGAGTGGATAGGTTAGAAGGGACTTTTCTCACATCTTCTCAGTGAGATGTTGAGACAAATGTCTGTATGTTAATGCACTGGGTGTGTATTGTCTGTATCTCAGAAGATCTTCCAGTTTTAGTTTAATCAAAGTGTCTGAGGTTCTTCAATTCATACAACACTGAATGACCCATATTGGAATTTGGATTTAGATTAGGCTATTTAAACAGCTTTCATTGTTCTTTTGACCTAGTATTTGTTTATGAGTGATTTACTTCCCAGCCAGTCAGACAAGCTCTGAGGATAATTTAATAATAAGCAAATTACGTACTTCAAAACATTTTAAACTTTTTTTTTTTTTTTTCATCTTTTAAGATTACAAGAGCATAGAAACTTATAAAAGGAAGTTTCAAAAGAAAGTTTATAAGAAGAATGTTATAAAACTAATGTAATTGTTTTACTTTATAGATTATTAATTTACAGTTTGCTCCTTTTGTTGTATGTGAATGTCATTTCAATACATATGGTATTGGTGGTGAGCTGCTTCTCTGAAATCAGTTAATGAGTGTTTTTTTTATAATATATATATATATATATATATATTACAGAATGATTTATCACATTGAAATATCTCTTCTCTTTAGTCGGCGCCGATACCCTGGTGAGCAGTGCAGTGCCGTTGCGCTCCAGGCGTCCCGTGTTCGAATCCCGACTTGTGGACCCCGAGCCACATCTAATTTTGATGTCCATGTTCTCAGAAGGTTGCATTTATTTGGCCACATATGGCATTGTGGATGTATTATTTCAGAAAAGCAGCCATTAGAAAATTGATTGAGTGTATTTACTGTAATTTTATTTCTATGTAATGATGATTTAACACCTAAAAAATTAAAAGTGAGTGAGCAAGCATATGTTTGTAGTTGGTGCTTTTATATGAATTGAAGTAGGGCTGTAGCTATTAATTATTTTAGTAAGCGAGTATTCTACTGATTATTCTATCAATTAATCGAGTAATCGGATAAGAAGTCATTTTCCTTTATTAAAGAGCAATACTAAATATAAAAAAAAAATAAGATGGGTTTCTTAAAATAAACAACTAATTTGTTTCCTTTTTAGAAAAATCAACATTTTTATTGCTGAATTAATAACCATTAATAACCATGAAAACTAAACCCATTTTGCCAAATTATATTTAAAAATGCATATATATATATATATATATATATATATATATATAATGAATAAAAATTCAAAAATGAAATTCACAAGGTAAACATTACAACCTAAACAAAGGCATAAATCAAGAAATTGGGGCATTTAGCTGTAGGCCCATTTACCCACTATTTAATTCAACTCAGAGGGACATGAATGCATTTAACTTGCAGTTACAAATGCATAAATAATATTTTATTTTAAACAAAACATTGAATACTGATATTTACACGTATTTTTAAAATGAAGGTACTTTAAATGTAAAATCAAAACCACCAGTAGGTGGCAGCAAGTCACTGTTAAGTAAGTGAGTCATTGCAATTGAACTGAATCATTTAATGGGTGATTCATTCAAGAATGAAACACCGTCATGTCGCTCAAAGACGCAAAACAGTGCTGTAGCTGTGTTTGGTTATTTGTTGGCGAAATAGAGTAAAAACAGTGTAGTAATAATTTTAGTAATAATTTAGTAATAATTTGCCTCTGATTTTTTTGTATTCGAGATACTCAAGGATTCGTTTCAGCCCTAAGTTGAAAAAACATTAGTCAGACTTTGAAGAGAAACAGTGCTGTAGATGACTAAGTTTGAAACAGTTCCTTTGTTAAGCTTAATTAAAGTAGATTAGGGGCAATCAGTTTATAACACTCAACGTTTTTGCCTTGTAAATTATTCATCATTCAGATGGAAATAATCCTCATCTTCAAATAAATTTATTTTCATTAAGATTTAGTTTGAAGTTCTACAGAAGACAATAGTGTCATTATTTAGTTTAAGTCAGTTCAAGTAAACTTGAGTTAATGTTGATTCATTTTAGTTCAATAACACCTGGCTTTTAATGTGGTCAAGAGCAATCAGATTTAGATTTTTATCACTTAAAGCTTTAATGCCATGTGTGATCTGGATGTGATCTGCAATAAGGCACAGAATGCACTTGAAAGAATTTGAATCTGATCTTTATTCAGAATTAAAATACTTTTAAGAGATTTTAAGACAAACAAGACAGCGTTGTTTTCTTTTATATCATAGATGAAATGAGACACATTCATTAATATCAGTGAAAGTGACAAATTAATTAATACTCAAAAACTCTCAGATCTGTACAGCATGTAATTAATAGCAGAATTTAAAATAAATGACTTTCAAATGACTCGTTTACTGCCGTTTTTACCACATTTTGTCAAGTATTTTGTATACATCCAAGAACTAATCATTATTGCTAATAATGAGATAAAAAGATCCTCTTGAAGTTTCAAATAAACATGTAAAAACAATTTAAATTATCAAAAGCAAAAATTCAGATTTTCACATTATAAAAAATATAGAGAGAGTACATGGTTCAAACTTAAAAAAATAATAATAAAAAATAAAAAATAACCCTAACAGTCTAGCATTTTCTTCAGAGGTGTTCTTTAACTGAGACTTAAATCAAAGGACAAAAAGAATCATTCATTTTTCACTCATTATTATGCTTGTTCAGTAGTATTTGTCCAAACTCTCAATAGCATCCTGTTTTGAGTGGTTTCTCCATTCATCTGGGATCTCCCCTTGGTCCTGAAATGTTTTATTGTGGTGATTTTCCAGCTCTTTCTGGAATCTGCAGACAAACCACTTCCAGTATGACAGCTCAGTGAGGTCAGGGGTGATGCTCCATTCAGCATAAACACCTCCTGCTGTTTTGTAATCATTATATGGAATGGTTTCTTCAGATTCAGGAGTTGGATAAAACCTCTTAGTACTTGCCACTAGAGTTGTGCAAAAATCTGCACAAAGATATTGCGTTCCTTTATAATGCCATCCATTCAGTCCTTCAGGTCGATGGAAAGGAACACTGTGAGGTTGTGGATCATGATCATCTGCTGTGTTGGTGCAGATGGCTTTACAGAACGGACATTGAACCCAACAGCAGGTACAGAAGTGTTCATTTAGAATCTCATCAGGCCTGTCCTTATACTCCAGCTTCTGTAGAAAAGACTCTGTACTGAATTCACTGATCATGTTAGATATTATAGTAGGAAGATCATTTATTATTATTTCTTCTAGGAGTTTTACATCTACATCATCACGACTCACTCCGCTAAGGTCCTTTTCAGAGAATATCAGCACATCTGATAAATTCTGTATGAAAATTTCCAACCACAGATCAGCATCTCCACTGTTTTCATCAACCTCTTCAGATGCTCTTTGCACTGCTTCTATGATCCGCTTCTCCTTCTGTCTTAAATCATCTTTCATCTTGGGCAGAACACTGATGTTGAACTTAGTATTGATGTACTGGTAGACTTCATCTTTGATGAAACTCTTGAAGTGTTCTTTGGGATTATGAATGTAGGTAATGTATGCCTCAAAATCCTCCTTTTCTGCCAGTCTCTTCAGGATGTGTTTCTCCAGATTAGATCTGTTTCCATTCAGTGATTCACAGTTTGTTTTCATTTCATCTGCCAAATCTTGGGCAGTTTTTTTGTAGACACTCTGCTGAATGGGTTCTTTAAGTTTGTTACAGATGATCTGACCTATAATGGTAGCTGATGTTGCTCCCTGACAGTATTTCTGGAAAATCCCATAATATTCTTCTCTTTTTCTTGTGAAATAGCAAACAGGGTCATTGGCTTCCTTGAAGATTTTGTGATGTTCAGTGAATGTATTTTGTACTCTTTTGCATATGGAAAGTCCCAAATCACTGAAGAAGTGTTTCTTAAAAACATATTTCTGTTGTCTTTGCTCATGTTCTATTAATTTTGCCTTGATGAATTCAATTAGTTGTTGAATGTAGCTTTTGTTGTAGCCCAACTTTGCAATGTTATGTGACAAGATAATTTTGTATCCTCCGTAAGCAACGTCTGCAAGTAAATTTCTTATGTGGTTGTCATCTTCTTTAGAATATACAGTCTTTGAACCTTTAAATATATTTGTAATTTGTTGTGTTATTTTGTTTTTTTTAACCTGTACGTAGTCAGAATAGCTTGACAACTCAAAGACATTACATTGTGTGCTTTCTGTCCATTGGTCAAGTACAGGGGAACTTTCATTGATGTCCCTGAGGAGATCTTTCAAATCGCTTACAATGTCAATATCATTGACTTGAGGTGTCTTTTTCATAATCTCATTCAGCCAGGTTTCCCAAAATGAATTAAACTCGTCGTGCAGGATTTTATCATCTTTTGCTTTGTCTCTAAGAGTTAAGGCAAGAGTTTTGGCTTTCTCAAGGAGAGCATTTTCATTTTCTGTCTTCTGAGCATCAATCTTTTTCTTCAGGTCTCGCTGCTGAAGCACCACATTCAGTTTCCTCTGTGTTTCCCTAATAATATTTTCCTTTATGTGTGAGACTTTTAGTTCAAATGATGTTTTCCACTGAATCAGTATACTGGCATTGGTGTCTTTCTCAAAGAATTCTGACATGGATTTTTTCACTTCTGTATATTTTACATTTAGTACTCTATGAAGATATGTTTCCTCAACCACATTGATTGCTCCATTTTCTATTTGGTTCTGTAGTTTGTTTTCAATTTCTAGCATTGCCTTCCTAAGGCTCCAGGTCCACTTAACATATTCTATCTCCAATTTCCTGTATGCGGCGATCTCCAGGGCATTTTTGAAGCTGAACACAAAGCGTTCCGTAAGCAAAGCCTCCCAGAGATTTGTAATGTGACTTTTTATGTCTGTCAGCATCATGCCGTTTGATGTTGAGACGTGAGAAAGAATAGTTTTCTTAAGGTCTTGAATGTTGTCACAATATGAAGGGTTTGGTGGTGCCATGGGTGGGGTGCCCTCCCAAAACTGAGCAAAATACACCACATCCTTCTGTACATCAAATGCAATGACATCAGTAAAATGCTCTGCCTCACAGACTTCACCTTCAGCAGCAAGTTTTGTCATCTTATCCAGTGTCTCCTGCAGTCGTCTCCTTCCCTCCATCTTTTTCTCTCTAGCTGTGACGTCTGAAACGTTCTGATGCACAAACACACAGCTGGGAGTCAGTCTGACCTCCTTCATCCTCATGAAGGCCTGAACAACAATCTGAAGAATGTCCTGCATCTCAGATGGGTTTTCTCCACAGATGTTTATCAGTGTCATGTTTCCAAGGCCAATAACAAATGTGGCCAATTCATTGTCATGATGTCTTGTTGAACTTCCAGCCAGTTCTGGAGCACGAAGACCCTCAGTATCAACAACCAGAATATAGTCAGTGTTTATCTGTGTTTTCATCTCATCAGATACTCTGACCAGCTGCATGAAAGCTCCTCTGGTGCACCTGCCAGCACTGACGGCAAACTGGAGTCCAAACATGGCATTCAGCATGGTGGATTTCCCAGAGCTCTGAATCCCTAAAACTGACAGCACAAAGACTCTCTGGTCTCCCAGTTTCTTGATGAGTTGATCTAGAACAGCAGAGATCCAGATCACAGGAACATGAGCAGCATCTCCATCCATCAGCTCCAGTGGAAATCCAGAGATCATCATCTCTGCTGCGAGACTCGGGAGAGAAGAGAAGGGAATCTGCAGGTCTTTCTTGTTCTTCTTCACAGATGAACACGATTCATAGATCTGACCGATCTCCCTCATGATGTGCTCCAAACCCAATGTTGCATCTTGAAGTTTCTTAGATAATTCCATAAGTTCTGTTTGTTTAGGCAACAGTTCTGGTGAATTATCACTGCTCTTACTTAGTTTTGAGATTTCTGACCATGTCTTATCATATTTGTGATACAGTTTGGACAGATCAGCTGAGGTATGTTCATCCAGGAGGATTCTGAGCCATTTAAGAAAAAACATCGACTTATTTTTAACATGCATGTTCATTTGTTTGATGAATAAATTTATAAACTCCCTGATGGGAGCTTTATGCTGCTGTTCACGGATTTTCATCATCTCTACTTTTTTTTTACTAATTTCTATTTCTGGGTTATCCCCTTGAGGTCGATTTAGTTCTTTATTCTTCTCACACCACTGATGCCACAGTTTGCCCTGATGAGGCAAAAATGATTCTTTGATTTTTGTCAGATCATTTCCCTCCAGTAGTCTCATCATTTGTTGCGCTGCCTCCTTTCCTTTCTTGCAGTCATCATCATCTTCCTCATCTACACTGATGTCAAAGTGTTTGGACACATCTTCAAGTCTGAAAGTAGAAGCAGATGGGAGACAATCTGTAATAGCTTGTCTAAGATCTTCAGATACATCTGCATCACCTCTTCCTTTCAAACCAATTTTATATTTTCTATTCCCCATCTCAGTGAGAGCTAAACCATCATCGGGAAGAAGGCAAATCAGTGGCTTTGGGTCCTTGAAGAAGTTTTGGATTTTTGTCATTCTTTTGTCATGCCTGCTGAGCTGTGGTAAAACAACAACATTGATTGAGGCCATTTTAGTCATTATATCCAGCTGTTTCTCGTGTTCTCCTGCATCACCGTGTAGATTACAGAAGGCAACACGGTAGTTGAAATTATCATCATCTGTTCCAGAAGGGCAGAACCAGGCGATCTCCACCACTCCATCCATCAGGACTCTGGTTCTGCTGCTTCCTGGGCAGTGCCTGTGGAAGAACGTGTTGTGTTTGTCATTGATCAGACTGTTGATCAGCTGAGACTTGGATGAGGACACAGAGCCAAACCTGAAGAAAAACACCAGACTGGCTGGTTTTGACTGGTTTCTTTGTTGTTGTTTTTTATCTTCCAGCTCTGGTTAATTTCTCTGAATGTCCAGAGAGGAAACTCAATCTGTTGTGTGAATGGATCAGGAACAAGCAGAGGCAGAGCGTACTGACACTGGGACAGTTTAGTGACCATCAGCTGCTTCAGGAAACCATCAGCACAATGAAACACGGCCATCTGAACATCCATCGGGTGAATAGGATCTATGTTGCTCTTACTTTCATCAGACAAAGATGGACTTTCAAAAAGTTTACTAAATGCATCAACACTGCCTGCAGATGATTGTTTGGGTTTTTGTTGTTTTTCTTTGTGACGTTCACTAGTCTTTGTAACCGTGATAGTTCTTGCTCTGTAGTTCATCATTAGTAATTTCTGTAGGAACATATGTACCAGCTGATCCTCAGCACAAGACCCATGGGACTGGAATGAATGTGGCGTTATCTGAAGAACATCAGCAACCAGTTTATATTTGCACTTGGTTTCAAGTTGAAGTCTTTTATAAAGTTCCTGCACTTCTTTTTGCAGGTTTTCTTCTTTTGTTCCAAGGTCTTGGGTGGTTTTGACCTGTAAAATAAATATCACAGCTAGTTGAAAACAGTCATTTTTCTAACAAGATATTTTCTGAAACCATACAGCTCCATCCACTAGTCAGACATAATCAACAACTTGTACTTGTGTTGTGTATTTATTTTTTAATTATTTTTTATTTTTTTATGAAACGACTTAAACTCAGAGGTATAGCTGTGCAATTATGTAGTGTGTACACTTGTCTTTCCTTGGATAATCAATTTGCTCTACTTCAATTATCTATTTACTGATGTCAGGAATAATTGATGTCGGGCCGTTGAATTATTATAAAATAATGCTCTGCTTTATTCGCATGAGATTACATACAAATTCAGTAAATGCAAATTCACACCGGGCGATGTGATTCCAATGAGCACATGATATAGACCTCAAGAAATTTCAACTCCAGTAGAAAATTCACATGGTGCATTGTCGTGCAAGTCAATTGGCGAAATACCTATTGACACATCCAGTTTAACACGTCTGGTAGCATCAGAAAATGGAGAGCATTACGTGATGATTTTATTTGACACCAATAAATATGAACAACTTCCCACGAGTAATCTAGATCAATAACGAGATGCAAAAATTCACTTCACTTTCGGTGTGCACACACCATTACACCTCGGGTGTACATTTCTACATGTCCATGTAATTTTCAGCGAACAAAAAATTCAGTGCATCCCTACTATAGACTATATTGACCTATTAGTGGTTAATATTGACCTATTGTGCTTACCGTGGATTTACGGTGACGACGGAATTATTTATTGCATAAGGTGCTAAAGAATATAAGCAGACCGAGGTTGCCCTGTCTTGCCCTATCTTGTTGGTTCACATCAGATTGGCAGCTCCCTTTAGCAATTCCTCCATTGTTCAAAGCGTTCAGCCAGACATGGTCGTATTATTGGGAGTAAGGCTAGACGATTAATCAAAAAGTAATTAGAACCTTTAACTGACGTAATTTTCTATTATTTTGCCTTTTTAACTCTGTTAATATAGTGTTTCTGAACAGGGGCGTTCGGAGAGCATCGGGGGGCGCATTTGGTTAAGACGAGTTTATTTTTAGACGAGAACTTTTATTTTTATAGCTTTTTAAAAGTAGAGACAGAGAATATATATATATATATATATATATATATATATATATATATATATACATGCATATATGAGACCTATGGTAAAAATCACGTTCTAGACGAGCACTGCCATTTGGATCAGTTCTCTAACGCTTTTACCGTAATACGCAGTTTATTGCGCGACCGTCGAAATAAAGTGGCGGCTAGATTGACCGTGCTTTTTGACTTCTCGGCTGGCCTGACCGCAGTAGATGAATGAGCTGAAACTTGCAAAAGAAAATGGTCTGCACATCCTAACGCCGTCTCACCACTGGATGCATCAAAGCGCACTTTCTATATTTGTCAATTTGTTGGTAGCGCAAGCTCGTGGAATGCGTGGAATCCCGAAGAAATAGAATGCGGCATCCGCTGACTGTAGCGCTCGCACTCAGTTACTGAACGACCGATTATAAAGGGATCTAGCCGTTTGCTGCTAGTTTACACCTATACTCCCGCTTCTAGACTGAACGGTGTATCATTTCTTTAGCAACGACTTTTTACTTTAGTGTTCGCTTGACTTTCTTTAGTGTAGCTGCCGGACTTCCCGTCTTCCCGTGTTTTCTTGTTTAGAAAAAATAATATGAAAGCATTTTGTTTGCTGATTGGCTGCAGCTGGTTTGAATGCCAAATTTCTAAAGAGTTTATTCAAAGCTCACAAGTTCAGCCTATATTATTTTTTGCTCCTTGTAATGATAATGATATTTAAAGTCCAGTCAAATCAAATACGTGAAGAATGTCATGTGGCATTCAATGACATGTTTTTTTTTTTTTAAATAAAATTTATATATGGGCTAATGTGGGCCATTTTATTTGGGTTAAAATAGAGGCTTTTAAAATAGGCCTATATATTATAAATAAAATATAGCCTATAATGTACACTACCATTCAAAATAAAGGTCAGTAAGATTTGTTAATGGATTAATAAAAAAGGTTGCATTTGTTTGTTTAAAAAATACAGTAAAAACAGTAAATCTACCGTTTCTATTTGAATATATTTTAAAATGTGTTTTCCTTTCATGCTAAACTTCATTACTCCAGCTTTCAGTGTCACTTGATCTTTCAGAAATCATGCTGATTGTTGCTTAAGAAACATTTCTTCTTATTATTATTATTATTATTATTATAGCTGGATTTGAAGATCTGAAATTTAATTGACTATAGCAAATAAATAAATCAGGACAGCACTAAAATAGAAACTATTCTGAACCCCAATTTCAGAAAAGTTGGGACGTTTTGTGTTTAATAAAATCAAGAATATGTAATTTGTTCTCCTTAATCTTTATTTAATTGACTGAGTACAAAGTACAGTACAAAGAAAAAAAAATCCAATGTTTTCACTGGCCCACTTAATTACATTTTGTTAATATGAACACATTTTGAGCTATGATCCAGCATTGCTTGCAAAACTCCTTTTATACTGAAACATAACCTCACCTATTACCAATTCACCTACTTGCTGTGAACTGTTTCAAAGCAGTTGATCTGGTTATTCTATAACCTTTTCACTTTTATTTTGCCTCTGTTGCGGCTTTTTTGGAGTGTGTTGCAGACTTCAAAATACAAATTTGTTTATATTTACAAAATACATTTGAATAAATACATTACAAGTTGGTGAGTGAAAACTTTGGAAATCTTTTGTTCATACTTTCGTCAATGAAATAAAAGTTAAATAGAATGAACAAATCACAGATTTTATAATTTTACAAAACGTCCCAACTTTTCTAGAATTAGGGTTGTACTAAGTTTTCTTTAAAGTATTTGTAAGCAAACTTTGAAATATAAAAACAAATATAAACACATTTTATGAAGTAGGGTTTACATTTCTTCCATTTGCATGTGTAAATGGAAGAAATGTAAACCCTATTTCATAAATTGTTTATATTTAATACCATGTCTACTGTGTCAGAAAAAAGGGAATTCAATATATTTTAAAAAAAACAGGGTATTTTCTAAAACTAAGGAATAATTATTATTATATTTCACTGAAAGCAATTGAAAGTATCCAAACGGATCACAGCAGTAAAAAGGGTGTTCAAGAGTTTCAGGAATGGAAGAACAAACTAAAATCTCTTCTGTAAAAATGTCCATGTGGATATGTTCTAAACAAGAATTGTTATGCTTAAAAACTCTGTAAATTAATGTTATTACACTTATTTTGAAACAATTTACTGTAAAAAAGTACTTCACTGTTTTTTTTTAAGCAATTCAATGTATCCTTGAATTAAAGTAATTTATTAAAAATCGCAATGACCTCATACATTTGAATTGCTGTAAATATAAAAACAGTCCTCATTATAAACACAAAATAATAATAATCAGTATATATTCAGTGAGGACAATTAGACTTTTATTTGATGGGGGTGTTGAGGGATCTTGATATGGCTAGGGGGGCACTGCCCCGAAAAAGGTTGAGAACCACTGTGTTAATACATTCCCCTTAAAAACATACTACCCTGTATTTGGTGCTAGACAGACGAGTATGGCCGTTGCGCTTAGAGGTCGACCGATATTGGATTTTACCGATACCAATAACTAGGTTAGACTATACCGATTAATTGACCGATAGTTTTTAAAATGGCTACTGAGCGGAAAATAAAAAGTGCTCTACTATTTAAAAAAAAAAAATGTAGCCTACTGAACCATACTTTGTAAATGAATAAAAATATATGAATTATATAGCCCATTGATCATTACAGTTAGTTCATTGTTCATTAATGTTAACAAAAGCAACTAAAATTGTAAAATATATCAGTAAATGTTTAAATTAACACACTCTAACAAGGAACAATACTTCTATTCAGCTTTTCAATCTTAATGTTACAAATGGACTAAAGATGCTAAACAGTCAAGCTAAAGATGGCCATCTTTAAGTATCTTCACAAGATGAAATTACATACATATGAATATTGTGTACTTTCACAATTTAAATGCTTCTATTCTAGAACATTTGTGGTTATCTAATTACAATATCAAAAAATTACAATATTTAATTACAACGGGCAAAAGTGCAGCACTGCGTCTAAAAAACTCGCAGCTATCCAGTATCACGGACACGTCGCGTTCAATTCAAGGGTCTATTTAATCACCAAAGGGGCAAAAGTATACTGCTGTCCTTTCTCCACTAATGCAGCATCTAGTCAACAAATTCATCACTTAGCAATGATATGAAAACATGCACTACAGTATACTGTACACACCGTTTCGTTGTCACGTGTCTAAACAAACTGCACGTGCTGTCAGTGATTTCCGCCACTAGAGGCCGCTCTCGTGCTGTATAACAAAGACTGTAGGGACTTTGCTGTATAATTGAGGACCTTATAAGCCGCTCCATTTCTGTTACATGTTAAACTGTACTTTTATTTTGACAGGTTGCCGGTTAGTTTTTGTGTGTATACACTACGGTATGATGCTAATTTTCTCAAATGAAATGGTAAAATTTACATGAAGTGACTGACAGCAGTTCTGGAGATTAAGTTCATGCGTTTATGTCGTCATATAATGAGATGCAGAGGCCGAAAATAACCGCGAGTGTCACGTGTGCTTCATTATATATATATTTGTGTAGTAAACAAAGCCGCGTCTCCGCCATTCATTCATACAGAGCCAAGCGGAACATGGGGCGCCCCCCTAATATAATGGCAGGGGAAACACTGCACTTACCCTGTGTCTCTCTCTTTCTTTTGTGCTTGTCTTGTCCATGATGTCTTCATCAGTGGTATGATCTTATGAGAAAATAAAGAGAATGTTGATTCTACATAATCATTCCACAGTGGAAGACTCTGTATAATTTAGTTTGTAACAATATTTTAACAACCATTTACTGAGTAATTTATTGTTCATATGGCATACTGAATACAAAACACCGGCTCCTGTTATGGACCAAATTAATTGACTTAATCAAATAACAGCAAATAGCAACATTTACCTAGTTGAGTATCCTCAACTAATGTATGAATATGAAAGTGTTATGTTTTTATGTTAGTTTAATGGTTTAATTTTTCCCTTATTATTACATGTTGTAATGTCAGAGTCTGACATTTGTGTATACACTTGTGAACAATAGCAAATTTGGAATCTTTATCTCAAACTGTCCAACTAGATTTTGCAAAAAAAATAAAACATTTTCCAAAATTGGCTCAGATCATCTTCAGACAATGCTGGCAAAAAGTTCTAAAAAACTTTTTGATACACCAAACCTTTTTTGTAAAGCACCTTAACGAATTTGACAAAATTCACGCAAAAATGGACATGAGGCCGGAGCCACCTACTGGTCAAAAAATAAAAATGTTACATTTTTGTTTATAATTTCTGAACAGTTTGACCAAAATTCATAGGAATTATCTCGTTAGATTCAGAGCGGCATACCAAATCCAAATTTCCAATGTCAGCTATTTGGAGCGTGGACCATTTAGAATTTTGTAGTAAAATGCAGTATTTTTTAAACGCTGTAGCATATTGTTATAAATCTTATGAATCTTATAGAACCGCTTGCAGGAAAGTTAGGAAATTAGGTACACGGATAGAGGACAGTCTCAACATTAACCACAGCAAATTTAGAGTCTCCAACTCAAACTCTGTGGCTCCAGCAGGCCAAATTTGCACTCATGTTTCTGCTAATAACTTTTGAACCGTAACATTACTAATTAGTAACAACCGTAAAAGCACATTTTTCCCCCTTTGGTTCATTGGCTCATACCAAGTAAAATGTATACCAAAATTTAAATTTCTAGGGGTCAAGGTTTTTTGCAATTTTGAATTTTGCAAAAAATCTATTATTTCTAACTCATCCAGTTTGTCCAATTTTCACCAAAATTGCCTGAGATCAACTTAGAGTATTTTAGTAAAAAGTTATCATTTTTGTTAAGCATGTTAAATGGACATGAGGCCTCATTAAGATTCCCATATATCTGGGACTGAATGATATAGGGCCTTGAAAATGAAGATTCCAAAAGAAAAGTTTATAAAGAACTAGAATCTAAAATTATATTGTGATATTTTTAATACTGTTTAAGTTACATGTGAATTTTGGAAAAATACTATTTATGCCACTCAGACTGGTATTTTTTTAATTCAGTTGTCCTGACAGAAAGAAACAAGATGCATCTCTAGTTTTTGTGCTTCAGACATTGCTTTTTAAAAGAAAATAAGTCTCATATTTTTGCAAACTGACCCACATTTGGTTTTTGACCACTGAAAATGTGTAACTTGTAACGATATACAGTAGTCAACATTTGAAGTGGATCAAAACCTTTCATTAAATTTATCCTAAAACCAAAAAGAATACCTGTTTTTGTGTTAGGACAACTTTGATGAACTTTTTTTGATCCACTTCAAATGTTGACTAACAGACTCTTGGAGCCATATTTAAATTCCAAAATCTCTGGAAATTAATCTCATAGGGCCTTAAAAATGAAGATGCCAAAAGGAAAGTTTGTTAAGACCCAATATGTAAAAGGGCATTAAGATATATTTAATACGTCTTGAGTTACAGGCACACAGAAAAACTGAAGAAAAACTTGAAAAGTGCTGTTTCTCCATTTTTTCTCTGTCTACAAAATAGTGGATTGCTCAGTGAATATTCATCCATGACATTTAATATGTTGGCTTTCATCACTATACATGTGTATCTTTCTTCAGAAAATAAAAATTGGCAAAATCACTAAATTTGAGCTGGGGAAGTTTCTGAAATGTGGTTGATTTGACACGAAATGATTTAATAGGGTTGTTGTTAAATTCTCTAAATATTCCCCTGTCCAGTGCCCACATTTATTTCCATACGTTGTCATGTGGTGTTTTCCAGTGTAACGGTCTTAAAAACTTTGGACCCCTCCTTAGTTTAATCACAATTTTCAACACTTTACAAATGACAGTGTTATATCAAAGGGGCTCTATAGAAGTCTGTAAATTATTAAGCCTAATCAGAATAAGGAATGGTTGGGAATATTCCCAGTAACACATCTTATCTGATTATTTTTTTTTTTTCTCTGATTGAATCTTTCTCACTTTGGAAGGAGTAACTACTTCAAAATAATTGACAGGTAGCTGTGCATTAAAACAGTACCCTTGCAGACTAATCTTCCTTGAGTCACAAGGGATAACAGCACCAGGGCTAGTAGTCATCTAAATATACAGTGCACTTCAATCTAATACCATCAACCCTACCATCAAAGGAAACACTAAAAATTACTTACCTGTGATGGAGAATGATTTCAGTCCTTTGTTTCTTGGGAATGTCCAAGACGAGGCACCCAGAGTTGTCAGCTAAATTTATTAACAGACTATTTGTAGTCTTAATGCTATCACTCTTCATTTGTGATATGGTGAACCAGCCCCTGTGGTTAGAGCGGCAGCGGCAGCAGCAGCACAGGAAGACGGTTCAAATTTATACAACTCAAAGTGACATACAAGATGTTCCTGGCATCCAATCAAAGTACTCAGAAGTCAGACATTACCCTATACGGAAATTAAGAAATATAGTGACAAGATGTGCATGTGAGTGTGTGCTCAAAGTCTTGTTCTTGTTTTGTCTGTGTGTGTGTGGGTGTGTGTGTAAGACTTAAAGAACCTCAGACACTTTCATCTTCTGAGATGCAGACAATACGCACACAGCGTACTGACATTCGTTTCAACATCTCACTGAAAGAAAATCTGAAAAA
The DNA here is from genome assembly GCA_036247105.1 of Cirrhinus mrigala. NCBI lineage: Eukaryota > Metazoa > Chordata > Actinopteri > Cypriniformes > Cyprinidae > Cirrhinus > Cirrhinus mrigala. Next base: position 23,128 of record JAMKFB010000764.1, read on the forward strand.
AAACCTTTTTACCTAACCACTTCCTTTCCTTTCACTCAGCTCACTCAGAATGGTCTATAGCAGGGGTGGCGAACTCCAGTCCTGGAGAGCCGCAGCCCTACAGAGTTCAGCTCCAACCCTAATTAAAACTCACCTGCCTGTAGCTTTCTAGTAATCGTGCAGACCTTGATTAGTTTGTTCAGGTGCGTTTGATTAGGGTTGAAGCAAAACTCTGCAGGGCTGCGGCTCTCCAGGACCGACGTTCACCACCCCTGGTCTATAGCATAACATAATCTTCTACATGAATGTAAGTGTTATTCACCGTCATGTTTGGTACTATTTGAATTACAATGGTACAATGGTTCCAGTCTTACATGTAGACTAAAAGGTAATACAGATAATTTCTCCATGTCTTTCATACTGAGTGTGTCCACACACCCCATACTATGTGTTTTTCTTTGAGAATTTGACATCTCTGAATTTACTGTGTAATACATAATACATATTTACCTGACTGACAATAAACTGTTACATTTGATTTTATTCAGAATTTTTTTTCCAAAGTAGATTTACAGCGATATCGCCAACTTGATTGCACAGATATTATTTGAACTGAACTGAGCTGAATTCAATGATGAACTGCCTTTAGCTGAAAATTGAGTGTTTACTATTGTCGTTTAGCATTACTGATACATTTTCTATTTAATACTGTAAAGCTGCTTTGACACAATATGTATTGTTAAAATATATAAATAAAGGTGACTTGACTTTTGCTAATTGGTCCTTGATAGTTCTGTTTAGTTTTTCCACCATCCCTGCTCATTGAAAGTGGTATGGAATTTTAAAATGCCAAAAATAGGTAGACTTTTAGCCAATAACTGTAACTTTGATACAAAAGATACCTTTGACACCTAAAATCTTGATATGATTTCTTTGCATTTGTGTTCTTTGTTTTTGAGGTCTCCCTTGCAAATAGGAAAGCTTCTGGACACTTTGTGCCATATGTGTTGGACTCTTGGTCCATGTACATTACAGTATTTTCATGGAACAATTAAGACAAGCCTTGTAATTCTATATCGATCACAGTATTAGACTATACATTTGAGATTGTATATTGTACTTTATTTGCTTGCTGTTATTTCAAGGGAACTGTCCTAGTATAGCAGATTTCATCAAATGTATAAATCATAAATGATACTATTTTGTCTTGGCCTCCATAAATAATGCAACTGCATAACAACTTAATTAAAGTCAAGCAGTTAGTCAGAAATCTAGACTCTCACTTGATGTGCCTCACACTCCATCTAACCAGAGATCTAGAATGTACTTTAACCCTGGATGCAGATTGCCACAATAGACACCTTCACTAAAGTGTGTCCAACTAAGTAAGCTAGAGGTGACAGCGGCAAGGAACCAAAACTCCATCAGTGACGGAATGGAGGAAAAAAACCTTAGGAGAAACCAGCCTCAGTCGGAGGACCAGTTCTCCTCTGGCCAAATGAACCAGCAGTTTATTCCATGCTGCGGTGAAGATGTGCAGAGGACTCATCTGGCCAGGTTAAAGAGATGGGTCTTTAATCTAGATTTAAACTGACAGAGTGTGTCTGCGTCCCGAACAATGTTAGGTAGATTGTTCCAGAGTTTGGGTGCTAATTAGGAAAAGGATCTGCCGTCCGCAGTTAATTTTTAGGTGCTGTATCATTCAGGTCTTTAGAAGTAATTAGCAAGATTTTAAAATCTGTACAATGTTTAATAAGGAAGCCAGTGCAGTGTTGACAGAACCGGGCTAATGTGGTCATGCTTCCTGGTTCTAGTAAGAACTCTAGCTGCTGCATTTTGGACCAGTTAACCCTTTATTAAGCATGCTGAATAACCACCCAATAGAGCATTACAATAATCTAACCTTGAGGTCATAAACACATGAATTAACATTTCTGCATTTGACATTGAGAGCATAGGTCGTAATTTAGATATATTTTTAAGATGGAAAAAAATGTGGGTTTACAAATGCTAGAAATGTGGTTTTCAAAGAAAAGATTGGTATCAAATAGGTTCCTAATTGATGAAGAAGAACCAACAGAGCAGCCTTCAAGTGTTAGACGGTGTTATAGGTTGTTAGAGTTTTGGTCTGATAATTAACACCTGTTTTTTCAGAATTTAGCAGTAAGAAATTACTAGTCATCCAGTTTTTTTTTTTTTTTTATATCGACTATGCATTCTTTTTCAAACTAACTTAGTTTCACTGGGCCGCAAAGAAATCTGCATATCATCAGTGTCACAACCTCACCAGTCTAGGTTGGAAAGGCCAGTGACAAGAAAAAAAAAAAAGTAGAATTTTGAGGGCGACAACACCCCTTCTCCTGCCCCAGCTCACAATAACCACGAAATGCAGAATTTTCACAAGTTTCACAAGAAGTTTATTGTTACAAAAATCGAAGAATTGGAAGCATATGTCTTCGGAAGGGGATCAAGGCCAAAAAAACAAACAAAAGGAAAACTAACTAAGGGTTTAGAACTAAATTACCTATCAAAACAAAATTCTCAAAAGAAATACAGGAGCAGCCTTCCCTGACTAGCCAAAACCAGGAGAAAACAAAGTTCACACAAAAAAAAAGGCAATCCCCAACTTACTTGCTTCAAAATGAACGAAAGATTATTTACAAATAACGAATAATCAAAACAAACAATGAATAACTATTTACAAACGGAAATGTATTAGTTGCGAGTTACAGGGAAATTAATTATATTCAATATAGCCGCGTTGAAGCGAGAGCTCCGCGGTGCAACTTACTCACACAGAAATTCAGCCATGCTTCCACAACAACGTTATTCGCAAAACACTGTACAGTCAAATAAACGAGCTGTCTGGGGCAGGAGACAGAGGACGAAACAACGGAACTTCACCACGCGCTCGCAGCAGAAGCTCTTCCATACTGCTCTGCTTCCTAGCATTCAAACACTCCTGCTTGCAATGCAATCTCCTACAGCTGGTCCCAATCAAGCACTGCCAGAAGGAGAGAGAGAGAGAAAGAGACTGTGCACAATGTGTAGCACGCAATACAAAAAAAAAAAAAACATCATCAAACATCAAACATGAATGCAAAAATGAATACAAATAGTAATGTAACAAATAGTAATGTAATGTGTTAATACAAATAGTAATGTAACATCAGCATAACAATGAAAGGTAACACCATGTTTCCTGATGATATCTACCAAGGTAACGGCCCTAGTACTTGAGATACTGCACTTGTGTGCACTTATGATACCTCTTCATTCACTGCCACAAATTGATGGTGGTCAGGTGGATAGGTACAACCCCAATTCCAGAGAAGTTGGGATATTTTGTAAAATGAAATAAAATCAAGAATCTGTGATTTGTTCATTCTCTTTAACTTTTATTTAATTGACAAAAGTACAAAGAAAAGATTTCCAAAGGTTTCACTGACCAACATAAATGTATTTTGTAAATATGAATAAATTTTGATTTTGATGGCTGCAACACACTCCGAAAAAGTTGGGAGAGAGGCATGTTTAACACTGTGTCACATCCATGATCCTTTTAATTACAATGTTCAATTGTTTAGGAATTGAGGATACTAATTGTTAATGTTCTGCAAGCAAAATTTCTGTCCAATATCGCTTGATACTAGACTTCAGATGCTCATCGGTCTGTGATTGTTGTTGTCTGATTCTCCTTTTCATGATGAGCCACACATTTATAATAGGAGAGAGATCTGCTGGTCAGTCTAGGCCATTCACTCTGTCTATGAATCCACGCTGTTGTAGCACATGCAGAATGAGAGCTGGCATTGTCTTGATATAATAACCATGGACTTCCCATGAAAGATGTCATCGTGACAGCAGTATATGTCTCTGTACAATCCCAATATATGCTTCCATGTCAATAGCACATTCAACTGAGGTTTCCTGTTTTGCCCTACACGTACTGTGATTTCTCTGGATTCACTGAATCTTTTCACAATATTATGTATGGTATTCGGTGAAAGACCTAAATTCTTTGCAATTTTGCACTGCAAAATGTGATTTTTGATTTGTTTGACATTTCTTTCACTTCTCTTTTTATTATTTGCGCAGAGCAGTATAAAGAACAGACCATGAGGATTCACACATCGTTGCATCACGCACCTGCAGTGCTTCTGTGAAAGGAAAAAAACATGTGAAAGGAATAAAATAAATAGGGCTACATTAAATATTTTTCTCTTAAATAACAGATTAATAAAAGTAAAAAAAAAACTGTGCGACAAGTATAGGCCACTTTTCATCTTTTCATTGTTTGTGATACTCTTAATGCTTTGTATTTATTTTCTTTATATCGTTATTTTATTAAATGTAACTGATCACCTTGGCACCTCACACACACACACACACACATTTCAGTCAACCAAACATGTTACACTGCTTAATGTAAAAGGTCTGCTGTAAAATCAGCTTGCAGCACCGAAATAAAGATTTTTGTGCATGTAAAGGATGATTTTCTGCGTGGATATTGGAACACAAGTGAATTACAAAGTTTTAAATTACAAAGAGCCCAATGCCATTCAGTTTCGCTTTAATAAATTCATTTTAGCTTGACTTTTGTATTCTGTTTATAATGAATGCCATTATAGCCTAATTTGTGTTTTACTTTTTAGTTTTTTGTTGTTGTTGTTTTGTTTTGTTTTTTTAATTTTTGACATAATGTACTAACCTAAAGCAGTACGAAGTAAACCGAATTCAATCAGATTCGGTCATTACAGTAAGGACAATGGTAATACACTATTTGATTTTGAGGAAATCCACAAAGGGCTGCCATACAGTTTGAAATTGGCAATGAGATTTGGGCTCCAAGGAACGTATCCTATCCAGCTGTGTGACATGAAACAATTCACCCAACCAAGCTTTGAAGCATGGAGAGTCTGAAGATTTTCAGTTTAAAAGTATTGCTTTTTTTAACAAGAGTCATGCCCATCAGTAGAGGTCATTGCTGGTATTTTGGAAGGGTGTATAAAGTCTCAAAAATTCCAAGAATTGCACGACAGTGGTCTGGCCTAATCTCCTTTTTAAAAAGCTTTGGGGAAAAAAATAAGATATTGCGGTCCAAAAATTAAACAATTTAGGACAAAAACAAAACGTGTGTGACAAAGAACCCTCATTTATTTTACATCTGTCGCAAACTGGGGAAATAGTACTTTTTGGAGTAATACAATCTATGAATTACTTTAAACTGAATCAACCTGTGCCTCGCATTTATTGAGCAGTCTTGAATCCTTTTGAGACTTTCATTCCAGGCTTCATCAGGCACTTCTTCATCAAATTCCTTAGCCCAGGAATGTATATAGTTTGTGCTCACAGGTAGTTGGAAAGCACTAACACAGCGTGAAACCAGATGTCTAGAGCTTGGATTTACCAGAAAACATTGCTCATATGAATTAGATTTTGGTTTGTCAATTGGGTTGTTCGCTTGGATTGCAAAATAAGGCCCAATGTTTGGATGTGATCTGCAATAAGGCACAGAATGCACTTAAAAGAATTTGAATCTGATCTTTATTCAGAATTGACCATTTTTCTTTTTTATCATAGATGAAATAAGACACATCCGTTAATATCAGTGAAAGTGACAAAATAATTAATACTCAGAAACTCTCAGACCTGTACTGCATGTAATTAATAGCAGAATTTAAAATAAATGACTCATTTACTGCAGTTTTTAACACATTTTGTCAAACTTAAGTATTTTGTATACATCCAAGAACTAATCATTATTGCTAATAACAATGACATAAAAAGATCATCTTGAAGTTTCAAATAAACATGTAAAAACAACTTCAATTGTTATCTAAAGCAAAAATTCAGATCTCCATATTATACAGAAGTGATTAGTTTCATTTAATGATAGTAAAGTGTTTTTATATTATATAGCTGATAGATCAAACTTTTTAAAAAAGCTTTACAACTTTTATAACCTAACTCTAACAGTTTTTACTTCAGATGTGTTATTGAACTCAAATATTATTCAAAAAGACTTAAATGAAAGAACAAAAAGAATCATTAATTTTTCTTCACTTATTATTCATTATGCTTGTTCAGAAGTATTTGTCCAAGCTCTCAATAGCATCCTGTTTTGAGTGTTTTCTCCATTCATCTGGAATCGCACCTTGATACTGAAATATTTTATGGTAATGATTTTCCAGCTCTTTCTGGAATCTGCAGACAAACCACTTCCAGTATGACAGCTCAGTGAGGTCAGGGGTGATGCTCCATTCAGCATAAACACCTCCTGCTAACTGGTAATATTTATATGGAATGGATCTTCTAGATTCATGAGTTGGGTAAAAACTTTTAGTACTTGTCACTAGAGTTGTGCAAAATCCTGTACAAAGATTTTGTGCTCCTCTATAATGCCATCCATTCAGTCCTTCAGGTCGATGGAAAGGAACACTGTGAGGTTGTGGATCATGATCTTCTGCTGTGTTTGTGCAGATGGCTTTACAGAACGGACACTGAACCCAACAGCACTGACAGAAGTGTTCATTTAGATTTTGATCAGGTCTGTCTTTATATTCCAGCTTCTGTAAATTCCTTGCTTATGTTAGAGATTATATTGGGAAGTTCTTTTCCTGTTACCTCTGCTAGGAGTTTTACATCAACATCACAACTCACTCCTTCAAGATCTTTTTCAGAGAATATCAGCACAGCTGATAACTTCAGTGTGAAAATCTTCAACCACAAATCAACGTCTCCACTGTTTTCATCAACCTCTTCAGATGCTTTCTTCACTGCTTCTGTGATCTGATTCTCCTTCTGTCTTAAATCATCTTTCATTTTGGGCAAACCACAGATGTCAAACATAGTCTGACCTCCTTCATCCTCATGAAGGCTTGAACCACAATCTGAAGAATGTCCTGCATCTCAGATGGGTTTTCTCCAAAGATGTTGACTAATGTCAGATTTCCAAGGCCAATAACAAATGTGGCCAATTCATTGTCTTGATCTCTTGTTGATCTTCCAGCCAGTTCTAGAGCACGAAGACCCTCAGTATCAACAACCAGAACATAGTCAATGTTCATCTGTGTTTTCATCTCATCAGATACTCTGACCAGCTGCATGAAAGCTCCTCTGGTGCACCTGCCAGCACTGACGGCAAACTGGAGTCCAAACATGGCATTCAGCATGGTGGATTTCCCAGAGCTCTGAAGCCCTAAAACTGACAGCACAAAGACTCTCTGGTTTCCCAGCTTCTGGATGAGTTGATCTAGAACAGCAGAAATCCAGATCACAGGAACATGAGCAGCATCTCCATCCATCAGCTCCAGTGGAAATCCAGAGATCATCATCTCTGCTGCGAGACTCCGAAGAGAAGAGAAGTCAAACTGCAGGTCTTTCTTATTCCTCTCAGAAGAACACGATTCATAGATCTGACCGATCTCCCTCATGATGTGCTCCAAAACAAAAGCTGCATCTTGAAGCTTCTTAGATAATTCCACAAGTTCTGTTTGTTTAAGCAACAGTTGCACATATTTATCACTGCTCTTACTTAGTTTTGAGACTTCTGACCATGTTTTATCATACTCGTGATACAGATCAGACACATCAGCTGAGGTATGTTCATCCAAGCGGATTCTGAGCCATTTAAGGAAAAACATTGACTTATTTGCAACATGTGAGTTCATTTGTTTCATGAATACATTTATAAACTCACTGATGGGAGCTTTATGCTGCTCTTTGCAGATTTTTTTTTTTTTTTTTTTTTAACTAATTTCTATTTCTGGGTCATCCCCTTGAGGTCGATTTAGTTCTTTATTCATCTTGCACCACTGATGCCACAGTTTGCCCTGACAGGGCAGAAGAGATTTTTTGATTTCTGTTAGATCTTTTTCCTTCAGTAGCCTTATCATTTGTTGCGCTGCCTCCTTTCCTGTCTTACAGTCATCATCATCTTCCTCATCTGCACTGATGTCAAAGTGTTTGGACACATCTTCAAGTCTGAAAGTGGAAGCAGATGGGAGACAATCTGTAATAGCTTGTCTAAGATCTTCAGATACATCTGCATCACCTCTTCCTTTCAAACCAGTTTTATATTTTCCATTCCCCATCTCCACTTTGGAAAAAGAATATTTATGGCACACAGGCAAGTATGTTCATTGTATGTTCAATCTCTAGTTTCAGCATTATTTTTTCTTCAGCCATTCCTCTTTAAAAAAAAAAGTATTATCTGTATGTAGAGTGAAAAAATGAATTTGTCAGAGGGAAAGTTTAAGACCCAATATCTCAAAGGGAGTATATGTTGGAGTGCTAAAAATGCACTGAAATGGTCAAGTTGAGGCACATTAACTTGACATTACGTAGTCTATGCATAACATTCTATATATGAATCAGTTTCAGGGATATTTGGAAGAAGGGATTTTGTTCATTTTAACAGCTTCTGAAGTTACCATAAGTTCAGATATGCAGTATTGTAAAATGTTTGAAACTAATCCCACGCCTCCTAGAGAAAAGTGGGTGCTTTCACCACACATTGCATTCACGTCAATAAACCAAGACTTTCCTCACCTGGATTAATTATTAGAATTTCTTTTTCTTTTTTATTGTGTTATAATGTTTTTAGATCGCTGTCTCCATGCCTAGACAATTAAGATCCCCAGATGCCAGATCCCGTCAGAAAATATCAGTTTGTCCAGTATCAGAACAACTCGTCAGCAGAGAGGTCTAATACCCAAACCCTGTTAACAGGAGGTCTTGCCTGGTACCCAAAATACCCAAAACACTATTAACAGTCTTCTATCAGCCAAGAAGTTGACTGAGGAAAAAACAGTGGAAATAAAGAGCAGAAGCAGAAGATGAAGTAATGATGATAAAAAGGAACAGAGTTTATTGAATAGTCTTAGTTGCGTATGTCTCAATGCTCAGACTTCGTCTGAAGAACTCAAATTCAACAAGTATTGTTATACCAAACTGATTCACAACAACATCCCATAAACCTTGAGTTTCTATAAACATTCCCTTGTATCTCTTATTCACGAAGACAAACAGCCCTAGAAACCACACAGTCATAAGACTAAACAACAATGGAAAAAATATATAAAAAACAACAATATAATATAACTAATCAATTAATGAATCAATAAAATGAATATATAAATGAATATAATGATTATATGATTAAATGGAATAATAAAATGATGAAATGATTAATTATAAATGAATAAATGAATGAAGAATAAAGGAAGAATATATAAAAAGAAAGCAAAACACAACACAAATGTATGGTTGCTCTGAGGCAAAACACACAGTTTGCATTTGAGGATCGTCATATCCTTCATTCCCCCCTCTTAATCATATATGACAACATAAAATGATTATTGCAAGCAAACTTTCATAATCTTTATCAAAAACATACATTGAAAAGTTTGGGTGATCAGGCCGTACTCTTCCCTTCTACATGTTCAGAAGAACAGGTCACTTCTGTCATACCGCATACCAGCGTCGGATAAGGGAGATTGTGTCTCTGACCGTTGTCGTACAACCGTAAACTGTAATCTGATAAAGCAAATCAACACTCTTATGGAAATGTACAAGAGTAAGATGATTGACACTCTTCAAATTGTGACTAAAGCTTTTAAAAGTGTCCCAATATTGATCCAAACCAAACCAATTAGAATTTCCAAAAACTCATTGTGAAAAACATATTCTTTACCAATTATGATGCTTGTGCTTTTACCAACTATTACCACCTTTGGCCATTTGTCATATTTAGCATCTTATCATCTCAGCATCAGGGTTCCTGTGCCTGAGTATTTACTCAAGTTGCCTGTCAGGCAACAAATCAGATAATGGTAACACATGTGCATTGAAATTCCACTATTGAGAGAGAACTGAGGAAAATTCTTTTAAGGATCCTGTCCTTTGAGATTTAACCAAAATTACATCACTATGACCTTCTAGTCATGGACAAATGATTGAATCACATCATGTCATGTTTGACCATATCTTGCGGCATGATGATAATAAACCACTCATGAATTGGCCTGATTGAGTTTGTATGGTAAATATATGACTTAAAAATACCCATGTATATGTGTTAAAACAATATAAAAATCTTTCGTAGAATGACTCTATCCATGAAATGTCTCAGGAGTCAGTTCTTGAAGAGACTTGAAGCTCTTGAAGTGTCTCTGTAGTTAGTTTTGTTCTTCCCAAAGAAACATCTTGAGTTTGAAGATTGCAAGGTTCCGTCTCTCTCTCTGACGTTCCCTGAAGTTCCTGTTATTCTGTTTGCCGTTGCTTGTCAACACAAACTGTCCCCCTTATGATAAGGCTCGAACCTCTCAGTGAATTTCTGGAAGGTCACTGACAGTGATCTGTGAAAATACAAAAACAAGAGAACGGAAAACAGAGACTGTTCTTTTGAAAAACAAGATGGCTTAAACTCCATTATAACCTCAATAGATAAACACAGAACATAGAGACCGGTTGGCGACTGAACTGTAGTCCGGTGAAAGCTAATCATCATAGCCCCCCACCCGCCAAGGTTCTTCCTCATGACTCCTTCCTACAGCATTTCGCCGGGTCTCATTCAAAATTAATGAGCAATTCACAATGCCTAATATCTATCCATTTAATTTTGGCTAATAATTCTACATAATTTGGATCTGAAGGGGTTGCTATAATGATAAACTAATTTTGGCAGAATTCTATGTCCGCCCCCCTCTGGAGGAGGTTTCCACACATCCTAAAGCCTGAATTCAAGCCTTTGTATTGCCTCAGTAAAATCCAATCAATGTACAGTGGGTACGGAAAGTATTCAGACCCCCTTAAATTTTTCACTCTTTGTTATATTGCAGCCATTTGCTAAAATCATTTAAGTTCATTTTTTTCCTCATTAATGTACACACAGCACCCCATATTGACAGAAAAACACAGAATTGTTGACATTTTTGCAGATTTATTAAAAAAGAAAAACTGAAATATCACATGGTCCTAAGTATTCAGACCCTTTGCTGTGACACTCATATATTTAACTCAGGTGCTGTCCATTTCTTCTGACCATCCTTGAGATGGTTCTACACCTTCATTTGAGTCCAGCTGTGTTTGATTATACTGATTGGACTTGATTAGGAAAGCCACACACCTGTCTATATAAGACCTTACAGCTCACAGTGCATGTCAGAGCAAATGAGAATCATGAGGTCAAAGGAACTGCCTGAAGAGCTCAGAGACAGAATTGTGGCAAGGCACAGATCTGGCCAAGGTTACAAAAACATTTCTACTGCACTTAAGGTTCCTAAGAGCACAGTGGCCTCCATAATCCTTAAATGGAAGACGTTTGGGACGACCAGAACCCTTCCTAGAGCTGGCCGTCCGGCCAAACTGAGCTATCGGGGGAGAAGAGCCTTGGTGAGAGAGGTAAAGAAGAACCCAAAGATCACTGTGGCTGAGCTCCAGAGATGCAGTCGGGAGATGGGAGAAAGTTGTAGAAAGTCAACCATCACTGCAGCTCTCCACCAGTCGGGGCTTTATGGCAGAGTGGCCCGACGGAAGCCTCTCCGCATGGAGTTCGCTAAAAAACACCTGAAGGACTCCAAGATGGTGAGAAATAAGATTCTCTGGTCTGATGAGACCAAGATAGAGCTTTTTGGCCTTAATTCTAAGCGGTATGTGTGGAGAAAACCAGGCACTGCTCATCACCTGTCCAATACAGTCCCAACAGTGAAGCATGGTGGTGGCAGCATCATGCTGTGGGAGTGTTTTTCAGCTGCAGGGACAGGACGACTGGTTGCAATCAAGGGAAAGATGAATGTGGCCAAGTACAGGGATATCCTGGACGAAAACCTTCTCCAGAGTGCTCAGGACCTCAGACTGGGCCGAAGGTTTACCTTCCAACAAGACAATGACCCTAAGCACACAGCTAAAATTACAAAGGAGTGGCTTCACAACAACTCCGTGACTGTTCTTGAATGGCCCGGCCGGAGCCCTGACTTAAACCCAATTGAGCATCTCTGGAGAGACCTAAAAATGGCTGTTTACCATCCAACCTGACAGAACTGGAGAGGATCTGCAAGGAGGAATGGCAGAGGATCCCCAAATCCAGGTGTGAAAAACTTGTTGCATCTTTCCCAAAAAGACTCATGGCTGTATTAGATCAAAAGGGTGCTTCTACTAAATACTGAGCAAAGGGTCTAAATAAATCTCTTTAATAAATAATAAATCTTTAATAAATCTGCAAAAATGTCAAGAATTCTGTGTTTTTCTGTCAATATGGGGTGCTGTGTGTACATTAATGAGGAAAAAAAATGAACTTAAATGATTTTAGCAAATGGCTGCAATATAACAAAGAGTGAAAAATTTAAGGGGGTCTGAATACTTTCTGTACCCACTGTATATATATATAAAACTAAAAATATTCCAATTCCCTTATTCAGATCATTTTTTCTTGATGTGGAAAGTGTATATGTACATGTTTTCTCATGTTTCCAGTGCCCATGTTTGGAGGAGCCATGCAGAACTCAGATTTCCTGTTTCATCTCAGTGCAAGTCAACAAGCTCAGATCCAGAACAGCAAGTGAGTTTCTGTCACTCTTTATTTTTCATCAAAACCTTAATGGACAGTGTTGTTATTTGTTTGAGTGATGTTGATAATACATATACTCGCAATATAACTTTTTCTGTTTCCCACAGGTTTTTTAAAGCATGTTAAACAATCTTTTGAAACACATCTTTAAATACATTTTTTTTTTTATTTCAGTAACCTTACAAATGTGCTTTTTTTGTTTCTGTTTATTATTTTTCTAAAAGAGTGACATGCATGCAATGCAAATTTAAACAGAAAACTGAACCAAATGTGAATTTTAAACCAGGGTTACTGTAGTTAACTATAATGATTTTGATTATGATTTTTTTTTTTTTTTAATTCTTGGAATAAACTAAATGTTGACTCAAATAAAATATCTAAAAAAAACTATGCCAAACCCTAAACTTATTTAATTTCAGATAGCAACATTTCTCATTTTCATTTAGTTTAACTTGATGTACTGAAATAGCTAAAACTAAACCTGGAGAAAAAAAAACAAAACAAAAAAAAAAACAAGAAAAAAAAAACAAAGACAAAATGACAAAAATACAACTGAATTAATACTGAAATTATTATTATAAAATTATTAAAAATAAAAAAAATTAAATATCAAAAAATGAATCTAAAAAACTATAATACTGTTTTAAACATGGTTTTCATAATTATTCACACCACAGTTCATGGTTCTGAAATGATAAACTTCAGTATGTGAGTGATCTGAGTCGATTCAGTAAGGAAGTGAGTTAAATGTTCAGTTCAGTTTATGATTCAAACTGATGATTCTTGTGTTTGATTCACTGATTCACCACTCATTCAGACAAGAATAAATATTGTACATACTGTGTCCCGTATTGAGTTAAACACAGTGTTCTGAGTGTAAGTGTTTTATTTTAGCTTGAGTTATGACATTTTTCAGTTAACAAACTCCTTATTCTTCCTTCCTTCCATTAGGTCGTCTCAGTCTGATAGTGGAGAAAAAAAAATCAAACATTTGGCCTGTATTTATTCCAAAAAATTAAGTTGTTAAATATGTTTTCAGGATTTGCTACAGTGAGAGCATCGGTGTTGAAGAAGATCAGTTTCCACCGAACATCTGCGTTTCAGTTAATCATGCTGACTGTCCCATACAGGTAATGAATGACAGCGAAACTTTACTCATGTATAAAATGCTTGACATCAAAAGCCATCGTTAACATCAAACCTACTTTTGTCTTTAGTAATGTTCTCAAAACAGTGTATATACTCTACCGCTCAAAAGTTTGGGATCAGTAAGATTTGTAATGCTTTTTAAAAAAAGTCTCTCATGCTCATAAAGACTGCATTTATTTGATCAAAAATACAGAAAAAACAATAATACTGCAAAATGTTATTACTATATAAAATAATATTTTTTATTTTAATATACTTTCAAATATAATTTATTCCTGTGATGCAAAGCTGAATTTTCATCAGCTGTTACTCCAGTCTTAAGTGTCACATGATCCTTCAGAAATCTTTCTAATATGCTGATTTATTATCAGTGCTGGAAACAATATTTTTTTTGAGATCAGCAATACTTTTTTCATGATTATTTGATGAATAAAAGGTTAAAAAGAACAACATTTATTTAAAATAGAAAGGTTTTCTAACAATATACACTACTGTTCAAAAGTTTGGGGTCAGTACATTTTTATTCTTTCTTTTTTTGAAAGAAATTAATACTTTGATTCACCAAGGATGTGTTAAATTAATAAAAAGTGATAGCATAGATTTACATTGTTAGAAAATATTTATATTTTGAATAAATGCTGTTCTTTTTAATTTAGAATCCTGAAAACAAGAATCACAGGTTCCAAAAAAAAAATAAATAAATAAAATAAAAAAAAATAAATAAAAATATTTGGCAGCACAACTGTTTCCAACATTGATAATTCTAATAATAAATCAACATACTAGAATGATTTCTGAATAACAGCTGATGAAAATTCAGCTTTGCATCACAGGAATAAATTATATTATAAAGTATATTAAAATAAAAAACATTATTTTATATTATAATAACATTTTGCAGTATTATTGTTTTTGTTTTTTCTGTATTTTTGATCAAATAAATGCAGTCTTGATGAGCATAAGAGACTTCTTCTTCAAAAAAAATTACAAGTCTTACTGATCCCAAACTTTTGAGCGATAGTTAGTGATGGTGAAGTGAAGCGTTCTGAACCAGAGAAGCTTTCAACACAACTGTATTGGAAAAAGGTTCACTATTCAAAGATTCAGGTTCATGTTGTGGCCATCTAGTGGTCATAGAAATGAATAACACCTTCCAAAGTGCTGTGTTCCATTACAGCCACTGATTTCACATCTAAATGATTCTTTGTTTTACTTTATTGTATATAAATAATGGTCATTGTCAAAGTCATTCATTTGTGTCGGTGTACTAGCACTAAAATAAGTAAAATAAACTAAATATAAATTCATAAATTAAATGTATGATCTGTTTATTTTAACTCTGTCTCACTCCTTGGACTGTTACTTCATGGGCAAGATTAGTTTTTGAGCTCAATATAAAAATTATGATTAAAAAATAATAAAAAACAATGTTAACACATTAATTGTAATATAATGTAAAGGAAACGGCACTGAGGTTCACTTCGTTTGAACCAGATACTGAAGCAGTCATGTGGTTTTCAGACGAATGAAGCTTCAGACGTCATAGATCACGTGCTTTTCTCAAAACAAATCAAGCTCCGATACAGTGCTTTAATGTGAGATATGTCGTTCTTTTGATACAAGCTTTGGAGCTTCCTTGTTGAATGAACATCACTAGCAATAGTGTACATTGTTCAAGAAACTTTTTCTGAAATGTTTTAGTTGGACGTTCATCTAACTTTTTCTTTTTTTAAATGTTACTGCTTCTCTCGGAATGTTCAGAGAACATTTAAAAGTAACATTCCCATAATTTTTGCAAAATGATGAAATGGAATGTTTAAGTGGAATTAGGGCTAGGCAATATGAAAAAAAAATTATCACAATTTTTTTCATATCAATCGATATTGATAATTATCACAATAAATGTCAAGTCTTTATTTCTTTCAGGTTTAAAGTCAGAATTTTGCTCAAGTAAATGTTGTAGAAACCAGACCATTAGTTTTCTATAACAAAATAAATATCTAAATAGAAAAATTTATTTCTGCATGTTCTATTGAGTTATATTGTTTCAAAACAAGAATTAGGTTTGGGTTGTCTGATAATGGTGGTAATAATAATAATAATAATAAATAATTATAGTAGTAGTAATATCACTTTTTTTGTCTCTTAGAATTGCACATTTGATAGTAGCTTGAGGATGCAGAGGTAAATTTTTGTTCATTATCAATCAGTAACATCTGTAAAAATTGTAGCAATCTCAGTTTCGTATGGTTAATTTTTAATAATAATAATTAATAATTCTATACAGCATGTAATAATAATTTAATAATTCTATACAGCATTTGCTTGTTAAAGTTTGCTGCAGTGTTTGGGGAAAGGCTGGAAACATGGAAATTAATTTAAATAGTTTTATATAGGAAAATTATATAGTATAATATAGTAAAGTCATGATAATAATTATCCTGTTGCATATGCAATTAAAAGACATTGCTTCTGATCATCATCACAATCATGTTTTGGCCAGATTAGATTCCATTGGAGACTATTTGGTCTTGCATTAAATTCAAACTAACTAGAATTGTTTTCAACTACTTATCAACTGTTTGAAGATTGGGAGGAGTAACATTAGCCATGTCTTATTTTTAAGTTCAGGTTCTCTGGTGGTTGCATATACATCATTGTGCATATCCCATTTCAGAAAAGCAACCATTATCCACCTTATTTTTCCTGTATGAGTGGATGCAGCCATTTGTAAATTAAATGTGTCTGGTTTCCAGTGTCATTGGCTTCCAGCTATTTTTAGCTGTACAAAACAGCTTGTTTTGCTGCTTGATATTGCAGACTGGTGTTTCTTACCATATTATTTAAATGTATTGTCTTTATTATGAACACTGATTTGTAGAGCAAACAATTTTACTTTTTACTGCACACTTTTATTCTTCTGGTTATGTCACTACAGCAGCTAATAAACCAGAAGTCTCACACATTCACAGAAAATGGCTTACTTTCAAATTCAGTTTGAAACGGTTCTTTTATCAGGCTTGATCAAAATAGATGAAAGGAGGCAATCCGTTTATAACACTCATAGTTTTGGGTTGTAAATTATTTATCATTCAGAATCAGATGGTTATGATCCAAATCTTCATATAAATTTATTTTCATGATGATTTAGTTTGAAACTCTACAGAAGACAATAGTGTCTTTATTTAACTTGAGTCAGTTCAAGTCAACTTGATAATTTGATTCATTTCAGTTCAATAACATCGTCAGTGTTACAGGATTTATGAATGAATACCAAAAACACAATTCCATTTGCACCTTAATTTAATGTGATGATCTCAGAGCAACTGCAAATGTGTTTTTTATACCTTGCTTTTAATGTGGTCAAGAGCAATCCGATTGTGATTTCATCACCTAAAGCTTTAATGCAATGTGTAATCTGGATGTGATCTGCAATAAGGCACAGAATGCACTGAAAAGAATTTGAATCTGATCTTTATTGAGAATTGTCCATTTTAAGACAAACAAGACAGTGTTGATTTCTTTTTTATCGTAAATGAAATAAGACCCATCCGTTAATATTTAGTCCTTAATGTATATATCAGTGAAAGTGACAAAATAATTCATACACAGAAACGTACAGACCTGTACTGCGTGTAATTAATAGCAGAATTTAAAGTAGATTATTATTTTATATGACTCGTTTACTGCAGTTTTTAACACATTTTGTCAATCATAAGCATTTTGTACATTTAGCAACTAATCATTATTGCTAATAACAATGAGATAATAAAAGATCCTATTGAAGTTTCAAATAAACATGTAAAAACTTCAATTGTTACCAAAAGCAAAAATTCAGATCTCCATATTAAGTGATTAGTTTCATTTAATGATTAGTAAAATGTTTTTATATTCTAAACTTTTTAAAAAGTTACATAACTTTTATAACCTAATCCTAAGAGTCTAGCATTTTCTACAGAGGTGTTCTTGAACTAAAATATTATTCATAAAGACTTAAATCAAAGAATAAAAAGAATCATTTATTTTTCTTTACTTATTATTCATTATGCTTGTTCAGAAGTATTTGTCCAAACTCTCAATAGCATCCTGTTTTGAGTGGGTTCGCCATTCATCTGGAATCGCACCTCGATCCTGAAATTTTTTCTCGTAGTACTTTTCCAGCTCTTTCTGGAATCTGCAGACAAACCACTTCCAGTATGACAGCTCAGTGAGGTCAGGGGTGATGCTCCATTCAGCATAAACACCTCCTGCTGATTTGTAATCTTTATATGGAATGGTTTTGTCAGATTCATGAGTTGGATAAAATCTCTTTGTACTTGCTACTAGAGTTGTGCAAAAGTCTGCACAAAGATTTTGTGTTCCTTCATAATGCCACCCATTCAGTCCATTAATTCGATGGAAAGGAACACTGTGAGGTTGTGGTTTATGGTCTTCTGCTGTGTGGGTGCAGATGGCTTTACAGTACGGACACTGAACCCAACAGCAGGTACAGAAGTGTTCATTTAGAATCTCATTGGGCCTGTCCTTACATTCCAGCTTCTGTAGAAAAGATGCTGTACTGAATTCCTTGCGCACGTTAGATATTATAGTGGGAAGTTCTTTTCTTATTACTTCTGCTAGGAGTTTTACATCAACATCATCACGACTCACTCCTTCAAGGTCCTTTTCAGAGAATATCAGCACATCTGATAACTTCAACATGAAAGTCTCCAACCACAAATCAGCATCTCCACTTATTTCAACCCTTTCAGATGCTCTCTCCACAGCTTCTAAGATCTGCCTCTCCTTCTGTCTCAAATCATCTTTCATCTTGGGCAGAACACTGATGTTGAACTTAGTAGTGATGAACTGACTGACTTCATCTCTGATGAAACTCTTGAAGTGTTCTTTGGGATTACGCATGTAAGTTTTGTATGCCTCAAAATCCTCCTTTTCTGCCAGTCTCTTCAGGATGTGTTTCTCCAGATTAAATCTGTTTCCATTCAGTGATTCACAGTTTGATCTCATTTCATCTGCCAAATCCCGGGCAGTTTTTTTGTAGACACTCTGCTGAATGGGTTCTTTAAGTTTGTTACAGATGATCTCACCTAGAATGGTAGCTGATGTTGCTCCCTGACAGTATTTCTGGAAAATGCTGTAATATTCTTCTCTTTTTCTTGAAAAGTAGAGAACAGGATCATTGGCTTCCCTGAAAATCTTGTGTTGTTTCGTGAATGTCATTTGTTCTTTATTGAATATGGCAAGTACCAAATCAATGAAGAAGTGTTTCTTGAACGTGTATTTTGTTGTTTCTTTTTTCTCATGTTCTACTATTTTTGCTCTGATGAAACCAGTGAGTTCTTGAATGTAAGTTTTATTGTAGCCCATTTTTGCTATTTTATATTGCATGATCATTTCATGTACTTTCTCAACAGTGTCTGTAATTAGTTTGTTGATTTGGACATCATATTCTTTCGTATATCTAAAAAATTTGAATACTTTGTCAACTTTGTTAAGCTGTATATACTCTGAATACTCTGACACATTTAAAATATTGCATTTTTTGCTTTTTGTCTTGGGGTTTAGAAAACTTTCATTGTCACTAAAGACCTCCTTCATATCTTTTAAAATGTCGATGTCTTGGACATGAGGTGTGTTTTTGGTAATCTCACTCACACAATGATTCCAAAATGAATCAAACTCTCTTTGCAGGATTTTGTCATCTTTTGCTTCATGTTTGAGAGTTAAGGCAAGATTTTTGGCCTTCTCAAAGAGAGCGTTTTCTTTTTCTGTCTTCTGAGCGTCAATGTTTTTCTTCAGGTCTCGCTGCTGAAGCACCACATTTAGTTTCCTCTGTGTTTCCCTAATAATGTTTTCTTGTATGTGTGAGACTTTTATTTCAAATGATGTTTTCCACTGAATCAGTATACTGGCATTGGTGTCTTTCTCAAAGAATTCTGACATGGATTTTTTCACTTCTGTACTTTTTACATTTAGTTCTCCATGAAGATATGTTTCCTCAACCTCATTGATTGCTCCATTTTCTATCTGGTTCTGTAGTTTGTTTTCAATTTCCAGCATGGCTTTCCTAAGACTCCAGGTCCACTTACCATATTCTGTCTCTAATTTCCTATATGCGGCGATCTCTAGGGCATTTTTGAAGCTGAACACAAAGCGTTCCTTAAGCAAAGCCTCCCAGAGATTTGTAATGTGACTTTTTATGTCTGTCAGCATCATGCCGTTTGATTGTGAGACATGAGAAAGGATAGTTGTCTTAAGGTCTTGAATGTTGTCATAGTATGAAGGGTTTGGTGGTGCCATGGGTGGGCTGCCCTCCCAGAGCTGAGCAAAATACATCACATCCTTCTGTACATCAAATCTAATGACATCACTGAAACGTTCTGCATCACAGACTTCATCTTCAGCAGCGAGTTTTGTCATCGCATCCAGTTTCTCCTGCAGTCGTCTCCTTCCCTCCATGTTTTTCTCTCTAGCTGTGACGTCTGAAACGTTCTGATGCACAAACACACAGCTGGGAGTCAGTCTGACCTCCTTCATCCTCATAAAGGCTTGAACAACAATCTGAAGAATGTCCTGCATCTCAGATGGGTTTTCTCCAAAGATGTTGACTAATGTCAGATTTCCAAGACCAACAACAAATGTGGCCAGTTCATTGTCATGATGTCTTGTTGATGTTCCAGCCAATTCTAGAGCACGAAGACCCTCAGTATCAACAACCAGAATATAGTCAATGTTCATCTGTGTTTTCATCTCATCAGATACTCTGATCAGCTGCATGAAAGCTCCTCTGGTGCACCTGCCAGCACTGACGGCAAACTGGAGTCCAAACATGGCATTCAGCATGGTGGATTTCCCAGAGCTCTGAAGCCCTAAAACTGACAGCACAAAGACTCTCTGATCTCCCAGTTTCTGGATGAGTTTATCTAGAACTGCAGAAATCCAGATCACAGGAACATGAGCAGCATCTCCATCCATCAGCTCCAGTGGAAATCCAGAGATCATCATCTGTGCTGCAAGACTCGGGAGAGAAGAGAAGTCAAACTGCAGGTCTTTCTTGTTCTTCTTCACAGATGAACACGATTCATAGATCTGACCGATCTCCCTCATGATGTGCTCCAAACCAAATGTTACATCTTGAAGTTTCTTAGATAATTCCACAAGTTCTGTTTGTTTAGGCAACAGTTCTGCAGATTTATCACTGTTCTTACTTAGTTTTGAGAATTCTGACCATGTTTTATCATACTTGTGATACAGTTTAGCCACATCAGCTGAGGTATGTTCATCCAGGAGGATTCTGAGCCATTTAAGGAAAAATATCGACTTATTTGTAACATGTGACTTTATTTGTTTCATGAATATATTTATAAACTCACTGTCACATTCATGCTGCTGTTCACGGATTTTCATCATCTCACCTTTTTTTTTACTAATTTCCATTTCTGGATCATCCCCTTGAGGTCGATTTAGCTCTTTATTCTTCTCACACCACTGATGCCACAGTTTGCCCTGACGAGGCAGAAATGATTCTTTGATTTCTGTCAGATCTTTCTTCTCTAGTATACTTATCATTTGTTGTGCTGCCTCCTTTCCTTTTTTGCAGTCATCATCATCTTCCTCATCTACTCTGATGTCTGAGTGTTTGGACACATCTTCAAGTCTGAAAGTGGAAGCAGATTTTGAGAGACAATTTGCAATAGCTTTTCTGAGATCTTCAGACACATCTGCCTGACCCCTGTCTTTCAAACAAATTTTATATTTTCCATTCCCCATCTCAGTGAGAGCTAAACCATCATTGGGAAGAAGGCAAATCAGTGGCTTTGGATCCTTGTAGAGGTTTTGGATGTTTGTCATTCTTTTGTCATCCCTGCTGAGCTTTGGTAAAACAACAACATTGATTGAGGCCATTTTAGTCATTATATCCAGCTGTTTCTCATGTTCTCCTGCATCACCGTGTAGATTACAGAAGGCAACACGGTCTGTGAGTTTATCATCATCTGTTCTAGAAGGGCAGAACCAGGCGATCTCCACCACTCCATCCATCAGGACTCTGGTTCTGCTGCTGCCTGGGCAGTGCCTGTGGAAGAACGTGTTGTGTTTGTCATTGATCAGACTGTTGATCAGCTGAGACTTGGATGAGGACACAGAGCCAAACCTGAAGAAAAACACCATTGGAGTTTCTGCCTTCCAGACTGGCTGGTTTTGACTGATGGTTTCATTGTTGTTGTTTTTTATCTTCCAGCTCTGGTTAATTTCTCTAAATGTCCAGAGAGGAAACTCAATCTGTTGTGTGAATGGATCAGGAACAAGCAGAGGCAGAGCGTAGCGGCACTGGGACAGTTTAGTGACCATCAGCTGCTTCAGGAAACCATCAGCACAATGAAACACGGCCATCTGAACATCCATCGGGTGAATTGGGTCTGTGTTGCTCTTACTTTCATCAGACAAAGATGGTTCTTCAAAAATTTCACTAAACACATCAACAGTGTCTGGAGATGATTGTTCAGCTTTTTGTTGTTTTTCATTGTGATCCTCACTGGTCTTTGTTACAGTGATACTTCTTGCTTTGTAGTTCATCATTAGTAGTTTTTGTAAGAATATGTGAACCAGTTCTTCCTCAGTGCAAGACCCATCAGACTGTAATGAATGTGCTGTTATCTGAAGAACTTCTGAAACTTTTAGTTTAATGTTGCAGTTGGTTTCAAGTTGAAGTCTGTGAAAAAGTTTCTCAACTTCCTTTTTCACTTCTTTTCCTTTTGTTTCAAGGTCTTTGGCTGTTTTGGCCTGTAAAACAAGCATAAATAAGCATCGCTAATTGAAAAGTCATGTTTCTGATAAGATATTTTCAAATTAACAGATTTGAAGAAATTATATAGCTTCATCTATCAGCCAGACCTGATTGACAACTTATAAAACTGTTATGTGTGTATATTGTGCCTATAGAAATTCATCATATCCTGTGAAAACCTTTACCTTTTGCAGGGCTCCAGACTGTGACTAAAACGGTCGCATTTGCGACCAATAATATTAATTTGCGAAGATTTGGCTGAGATCACCAGTTGTGCAGCATGAGAGAGATTGAAATTGACGGAGACGTGCGTAGTAGTGTCCATTTCGTGCACAACTTGAACAAACTACAACAGGTAAAGCTGTTAGCTGTGTGGATATTGGCAATATTGTTAACAATTCTCGTTTATAATCGATAATGTCTTCTCGTTATCAAGATCTTAGTCTGTATGCTGTGTTCTGTTAATGCATGAAATTCATATTTGTTGTAGTGCACTTGCCGTCCTTTAATTGATATAAGCTTTATTACCTTTTAATAAACAAACTATCAGCTTTAAAATCATGCAAAATTCATAACGATGAATATATGGCAGGTGAGATCGCTTTAGTGCCTCAGTTCAAGCGGCAAGTGAACCCATAATATCTTTCTCTTTACTACTTTAGTACGAAATTAACATCAAAAGTTGCCTATATTATAAGAGAGTCTGCAGTACAATGTACTGAAATGTCTCATGTAATCGCTCACATCATGTTTCAAACTGCAGAAAATGTGTTTTGTAGACAATGACACATAACGATATACTTACCTCAGAATAACCATTTAGCTTATCAGTCAGCTAGAAAAAATAATTATAAAGAGGAGCATTTTGCTATATTTTTGCGCTAGTGCATATTAATATTTTTACTTAACCTGTTGTCTACATGGTAAGAAAGAATGCAAGAAGCTAAAGATAAAATTCAACACTTCCTATTGCATTTTACTAATGAAGAAAAAAAATGACTAGATGTGTGAAAGTCATGACAACATTTATAGGAAGCATCAAGAAGGAACGCAAACTACACTCAGTGATGCTTATGTCCATGATATTCTGTGTAATAAACAATTCTTTGTGACCAGTGTTGGGGGTAATGCACTACAAGTAACGCAAGTTACGTAATATTATTATTTTTTCCAAGTAACTAGTAAAGTAACGCATTACTTTTAAATTGACGAAAATATCAGAGTTACTTTTTTCAAATAAGTAACGGCAGTTACTTTACCCCCCATTTATTAATTAAAAGCTCTCCTGTCCCCATGTTGAGAGAAATCGGGAGTAAGATGTTAGTTCTAGAATAAATGTGAACATGCATTAATTCATCTCACTCACAAAAAACAGATTAAGTATTCTTCAAAATGAATAAAACTGTGAAATTCAACTCAGAATATGACGCAAACCTGCAATAATTAAATATGTTAAATCATACAAATACCCTTTATGCATTTAATCCCATTTTATTAACCGATGTCTTTGCTGCCGACCTTCGATGATCCAATTCAACCGTACTAATAAGCAGAAATTACTCAAGATAATCTAACATTTGTTTTCCTTTTTTTTTTTTTTTTTGCTGAAAAGTTGACATTTTTTTTCTTCTGCAGTCTACTATACACACATAAATGTACTTTTCTTAAAGCCTGAGGCTTTTGGTGTGAAAAGGCTTTTACATTTGCCAAAAAATATAACTTTTTATATTAAAAACAAACAAGCAAGCCCTGCCCAGATTTAAAAAGTAACGCAAAGGTAATGTAACACATTACTTTCCATTAAAAGTAACTAACATAATTAGTTACTTTTTTTAGGGAGTAACTCAATATTGGAATGCATTACTTTTAAAAGTAACTTTCCCCAACACTGTTTGTGACTGTATATAATTTTCAAATTGGAAAAGATGTTTAGTTCCCACTTTAAGTGAACCTTAGTTCCAGGACATCTACATGGTTTACTAGATTAAAATGCTGATAAAAAAATGCTGAAATGAGACGTAAACACATGATAGTATGACTAAAATGTTAAAGTGTTAAAAAAATAAATAATTAAAACGAGTTTATTCTGTGGCACCTAGAAAAATTATTTGGCGTGTAAGTTTGTTTCTTCTAGGAGCCAATGACTCCTTACTCTATTTTTTTTGTCTGGAGCCGTGTTTTGTCAGTCTAACATTTTTGAGCTGCATGTACACATTAGAGTAAAAATATCATTTTAAAAAATTCTGGAGGATAATTAAAATTAATTAGTGAAATGCCTGGTTTGGTAAAATGATCAGCCACTTAAAGTTGCAGTGTGTAATATTTAAGAGGATCTATTGACAGAAATGCTATATAATATACAAAACTATATTTTCAGAGCTGTGTAAAGACCTTATATAATGAGCCGTTATGTTTTTATAACCTTAGAATGAACAATTTATATCTACATACATGGTGTCCCTTACATGGAATTCGTCATTTAGAGGCCGCTCGTGTCATCCCTAAGTTGAATGCGCACAAAGAATAGTAGTGGTAGTATTAGTAAGTCATTAGTGTTCGTCTGGTAAAAGTAAGAATAGAAATTGAGAAAAAAGAAATTGAAACAAATGCAGGATCACGCGTATTATGCGCAAGAAGAACAGACCAGAACAGAAGCGTTAGTCTTCGTCAGTAAAAAAATAAAAATAAAATAAAAAAAACTTGATGCAGCCAGACAAAGTCAGGAGAGACTACAGCAGAAAACCCAGATAAACATTGGTTTGGCTTTTGGCGAGAGAAACGTTTTCAAAGCCATGCCGAAGTTGCCTGTTTTCTGCTGGACCGGTAAGTTAGTCCAACTTTATCAATAATAGTGAAAACTGTTGTTTGATAGCTTTAGTTGCAAGATGGGCATAGTTGCCGAGACAAGTAGTGTTTTTTTTCCTTGTCAGTGTTGCAAAAATATGCAATTGGATTATAAATTCATGTAACGTTAACAGGACTGAGAAATGTAGTTAAACTACTAGTGTAGCTACAAGTACTGCTGTCAAGCAGAGATCGCATTGACTGAAAATTGTTCTTCATTGATGGAATTTTTTTTTTTTTTTATCAGTGACGGAAAAATCTGAAGGCTGTCCGTCATTTTGACAGATGAGGGTGGTCTATTGTTAATTTTAGCTGTAAGTCCCACCCCTGTCCAGTTAGTGGCGAGTGAACTCCTATCTGGCAGCAGAGCAGGGGATCCAGAACAAAAACGAAACTGTCACGAATGTTTTCCTATTCCTTTGATTGTGCACAGGCAAGTACGCAGAAGCTACACTGATCTATCACGCCACATTAAAGAGTGCCAAAACAGTATTTACTGCTTGAATTTCTGGATGAAATGGACAGAATTTTAAATCTGACACTTTGTTTCACACCAAAAAATAACAAAGCACATTTTTTTAACCCAGCCCTAGTGTGTTTGTTGTTTTTAAACACTGCACTGTCGTCCTGTTAATATCTGCTGCTAACGCTATCTTACTCTCAGATCAAACGTCTTGAACCAGCTAGCTGTTCACTACTCTTATACTAACTAGCATACAAAAAAATCTAACTAAAGTCAGCGAATAAAACTGAGACAACGATGAACAAGTAACAGTAATATTCGCAATAACATATCAGTTTGCTGAATAATTAGGTAAATATAATTCCTTGATTTTCCGTTGTACAGAAACCTCATCTCTTGATTGGCTACTGTCAGGTGTAACATACGACGACATTTTTGTCCTGTGCTGGATTCTGTAGCTTCTATGCGCTTCGAAAGGGCGGGCTGAGTGGGGGACTGAGCCTTGGTTGCAATTTAAATCCTCACCGCTAGATGCCGCTAAAAATTACACACTGCACGTGTAAGCCTTCTACACACTGCATGATTTTAGCAATCCTATCCACCTTATTTTTCCCATAAGAGTGGGTGCAGCCATTTGCAAATTTTTTGTGTCTGGCTTCCGGTCTCATCCACTTCCAGCTATTTTTAGCTGCACAAAAAGCTTGTTTTGCTGCTTGATATTGCAAACTGGTGTGTCTTACCATATTATTTTAATGTAGTATCTTAATTATTAACACACTGGTTAGTAGTGCAAACTGTTTTACCATTTACTGCACTTCGATGTTCTTCTCGTTATTTCCCTATGGCGGATTATGAACCGGACGTTTAACACATTACCTGAAAACAGCTTACTTCCGCATTGAAAAATAAGGTGGATAAGATCATTGCTGATCACACTGTGCGACATGGATCTAATAAATTTGGGTACGACATGCATGTAAACTGTACAATGATGACACCTGTTGACTCGTAGGCTTCGACACATGCTACTATACAAGAATAAAACGTCATCAGCATGCGCTAGTGGTAAACAGAAAGATCATGATGAATCACACTTTGGAAAAGTTATTTGGAATGGGGTTTGATTTCAGGCTGTATGACAAATAAAGTATCCATTTCAAAGGGGTAGGATGATTTTCTATAGGCATTTCTATAAGTTTCTTTACACTTAACACAGCACTTACCTTCAGTCTTTCTTTGTTGTCTTCTGGGGTTGTGTTGTCCATGTTTTGTTCAACAAATGTGGTTTGATCTTGCAAGAAAAAAAGAAACAATGTTCATTCTAAATAATCTTCCACAGAGTGGAAAGGTTAGTTTGTAACCAGCCTAAGATTTTTTCTACCAATTATTAAGCAGTTCATATGAGATACTCAATATTGAACAGATCGGTTTGGTTACTGTATCACCATAAATATCATCAGAGATCGTATGATTTTTATGAGAAAACCTCACCTAACAAGTCAGCATTTTTAAATCTGAAGTATCCAGGGTCTATGTCTATGCAGGGTTAGAAAGCTCTTGGATTTCATCAAAAAACCTTGCGGGTTTGAATCGACACAAGGGTACTGAAAGAATTTTCATTTTTGGGTGAACTATCCCTTTAAATGTAAACCTTGCCCAGACAGACCTACTAGCTAATGGACTCACTAGAATGGACCGTTTATCCACTCGGACCAAAGTTCAAACAGCCGCGCTGCGTGAGCTCACTAGAGAAGATGCATTTACTTTACTATCTCGATGCAGGCGCGTACGCGCCTGGATTAACTGAGCGCTTCGCAACGCATGCAAGTCGCGACGCTTCCGTTATGAGCGCAGCTGCCGCACGCCTACATTTGAAATAACAAACTTGAGAGCGCAAAAGACGCCATATGTGAACGGCTCCGTCACGCGAGCACTAAACAGCGCTGTGAGATCCAGTGTGAAACACTTGAATTCAGCGATGAGCATAAATGACTCTGTGGTTCAGACTAGTTTAAAGCTGTGTGCAACAAGCCAGTCAGAAGGCTTTTCAGTCTGCACATCACCATCATTTACATCATTATCAGACAACCCAAACCTGTTTCTTGATTTGAAACAATATAACTCATTAGAACATGCAGAAATTAATTTTTCTATTTAGATATTTATTTTAACTTTCTACAACTTTCACGTTGGAGCAAAAATCTGACTTTAAAAACTGGAAAGAAATAAAGATTTGACATTTATCGTGATAATTACAAATATCGACTGATATGAAAAAAATTATCGTGATAATTTTTTTGCCCATATCGCCCAGCCCTACGTTAGTGTTTTTAAAGTGGCGAACTACAATAACTGCAACTTAACTGATCCATCTATTGATACAAGGTGTTACAAACTACCTCGCCAAAGAGTTGTAAAATAATTTGTTAATAAATGTGACCCTGGACCACAAAACCAGTCTTAAGTCGCTGGGGTATATTTGTAGCAATAGCCCAAAATACATTGCATAGGTCAAAATTATTGATTTTTCTTTTATGCCGAAAATCATTAGGAAATTAAGTACAGATCATGTTTCATGAAGATATTTTGTAAAATTCTTACTGTAAATATATCAAAACTTAATTTTTGATTAGTAATATGCATTAGTAAGAGCTTCATTTGGACAACTTTAAAGGTGATTTTCTCAATATTTTGCACCCTCAGTTTCCAGATTTTCAAATAGTTGTTTCTCGGCCAAATATTGTCCTATCCTAACAAACCATACATCAATGGAAAGCTTATTTATCGAAACATTGACCCTATGACTGGTTTTGTGGTCCAGGGTCACAAATCATTCTTGTTGAAATGTTTGTTTAAACCACCTCAATTTGAAACATTTTAACTCAAAATAGCAAATAAAATGTAGAAACAAAATAGAAGTACATAAAACTAACATTTTTTAATACATGAACATGTAGAACAAAAAAGTGCATGATGTGAACATGCTCAAGAACCTGCTCATTCAGACAATTCTACCATTCAACATTCATGAAAACGATAATTAAAATATAAACCAGTTGTGCAATTATTCTGATCAATCTTACAAGAGTCTTAATTTAATTTAAAATTTTACATTTGTACTCATGCATTTACAGCATTCATAAAAATAATCAGTTTCTATGTGGAAAATAGGGTTATGAAAAAATGAAGGTCAAACCTGAATAGAAAAGCGTCCTTTCTGTTTCATGTCTTGAACTTCAAATGAAACTTTTCAGCCCAGTGTGCAGCTATTTATTGGGTGTGATCATGGGTGTAACTTGTGGGGATGTTTTTTTCTTTTTTTTTTTTTTTACAAAATATTTGGTAATTAGTGATATTTTCAACCAAAAAGTAAAAATGCACAATGTAGTTATTTTAATACATTCTAAATTGTTATTTGTAAATAATTTAATAAATAAATGCAAACTTACAAGCATCCCCAATCTGTGACAAAAAGTGACAAATCTGCACTTTGGGCAATCTCATAAAGGTGATGATACGAAGGAGGTCACTCCGTTGTAGCGGCTAAGGGTTTTACATTTATATCAGGAAGAGAACTATTTGCATATTTGCATCCAAATATTAGTTTGCACAGAACAAAACCTAGACATAGACTTCAAATAAAAACCGCTTTAATTGGCAATTTTCAGTAAGATTTACTAATATGAAGTATTTGTGTGCCTGCTTTTGTACATTTAACATTTTGTACATTTAAATTATGTCTTAACAGTGGGCTGTTCACTTCTTTATTTGAACTTCCTTTCTCAAACATAAGTGTGTTTTTGTCTTTATTTTATTTGTCCTATGTTCATGATACAAAGAAAGAAAGAAGAAAAATGATATAAAAAAAATTATATAGATGTGTATATTTATCTGTGACTTACGCATTTAAAAGAATCAACTTTCTACACATCAACCCTTGACAAAGGGTTGATGGGGTCAGATTAAACGCTTGTCATAGTGCAGAGTACAAGTACAGAGCATATGTTGGTTTGTATACAGTAAACATTTATGAGGGACAGGTGCAAAGCTCAGTGGAGTTGTCCTTGAAAGACACTACAAGGTGCAATATACATTAATATAGTGCAGTGTGGATACAGTACAGGGTGTAAGTGAGAAGTATAAGTTATAATATATATATATATAAATTGAGGAGTAACTAGTTACATGTAACTTAATTACGTTTATAACTGTTTTATTTCTTATTTGGGTTTATGTGTAGGCCTATGCTTTATTTTTTAAGATAAACTGTTTTTTCCAAAGCCATTGTTAGGTGCCAGTATTTCCTGTCATAACTGTAAGATTTGATTTCAAAAACAGTATTGTAAAGCCTATCTATGACACAGAATAAATGTTTCTACCTCAATAATCCTTGTCATTCTCATTTGTTAACATCTCAACAAAAGGTCTGAAACAAATACATAAATAGGCTTTTGGTCACAAGTTGAAACTAAAAGGGTTCAGTAACCCTAAATATATCATGTGATGCGTCATCCAAATATCTTTACATTCGACTTAAAGGGTAATTCAAAACAGTGATAAAGGCCAGCTCCTAAAACAGAGCCAGAAACACACCCTCATTATTGTGCCATAACATTCAAGATCATTTTTAAAACACAATGTCAAAGTAAAAAGAGGTGCTTAAGTCTGATGGCTGTGCTTTACAATTAATTAATTATTAGAATCTTAATTCAAGTGATGAAGGATTTTGACAGTAATCAGTGTGGAGTGCTACTGTAAGGTTAACCCTGCCTGCTTTAAATGTTTGGAGATTATTAATAGTTGAAAACATTAGAAGTAATCAAAAAGTAATCAAATGTAATCAGTTACATTAATCAGGTAATTAAAATAGTTACACTACTTATTGCATTTTAGATAGGTTACAGATTACAAGTTACCCTATTACACTGGAATCACTATTACAGATGGAATTGCTATTAAAAGCAGAACTGAAATCAATGAATAGCATTCTGATGTAAGTGTTGCTTTTATCCAGGTGATTCAGGACAGTGTGGAGAGCTGAGGCGATGGTGTTCTTAGTTGATCTGTTAGAAACTGAAATGGGTACAGTGTTGGGGGTTCTCTGTTGTTGAATTTATCCTCAATCCACAGTTTGTAATTGTGTTCAGTAGCTTTAATTCCCCTCTATGAACTGCAGGCTTTCTCTGTCACCAGATTTGAAAGCTGTGTCACATGCCTTTAGTGTGATTCTAACTTCATTGTTCATCCAAGGTTTCTGAAAAAGGAATGTTTTAACTATTTTATGGGATGGGTGGATACTTCATTGACACCTGCTGATGTGGTGTGAAACAGAGCTGGTGTAGATGTTAATGTCTGTGTGGCCTGACGAGCAAACGCATCCCAGTTTGTGTTCTGGAACTTATGTTGTAATAAAGAGTCCGCTTTTTATACTTTTACAGTCCTCGTAAGGAGGACCAAAAAAATGTTTTGATTAAAATTTAGGGAGTGCTGTCCTCAGATTGAAATAACCAGCAATGATGATAACTCCGTCTGGATGCTCCGTCTGCAGCTTACTAGGAAGAGAGCAGAAGAGAGTTCTTTCCTAGCTAGTTTAGCATTTGCATCCGAGGGTGTATAAGTAGTTCTAACATACACGTAACGTAGGTTTTTATGATTTATGATCTGATTTATGATCTGATTTATGAGTATATTTTGGACTCTGTCATCGTAGATGGACAGGTAGACATATGTCTAGTGTATACATGATTAGATTTATGAGTGAATTTATGTGTCTATGACCTCTCTGTCACTCTGACTGTCACGTCACCAGGGTCCTCTCAGCTCTGAGTGACATGACAGTGTTTGTGTAAATCAAAAGATCAAAACAGATGTTGGATTTGACTTTAATTGGATTTATGAGTGGATTTATAATGTTTTATCTCACCCGCTTCCCTGGTGTTTTATGGCGTTGCTTCTTCCAGACCTTTTGCTAGCGCCTAAGACCCGCCTACAGCCTTGAAAGGTTTTAAACATGGTTTTAGAATATAGTAATTAAATGTAGAAGACGTTCTGTGCTCTCCTGTTGCAATGGCTGCTGCTGCCCCAAAAACTCCTAAAACCGCTAGAAGGGTGATGTGTATTTCTCCGACAAGAGGACCTGTTGAAATGAGAAAGGACCTGACTTTTGCACCGAGGAAAAAACAAGGAGTTAGCTTAACAAAGTTTCTCCTTGAAGATATGAACAAGATGTCTCGTGATTTCTCAATGTCTGGTAACCGTATGGGGCGATATGTGTTTGACAAAGTGATGCGGATCGTGAAACTCTACGCTGTGGATATAGAAGATGATTTTACATCGCAGGAACCCTGTCTGATTTTCCCGGCCAAAGACTGGTGGTTATTCTACAACAATGTTTGGAGAGATCTGAATGATTGTGGTGATGATCCATTATACATTGCAGAGTGGGACAGCATAATTCCAGGCAAAAGATTTCGTGTGGTTGGGGATCACAGTAAAAAATTACCAGATGATTGTGTTTACATTTTTTACTGCAACGACAACACAAAGATCAACGAGCGCATGTGGCCTATTCCTGAATCTGAACACTACATGCACTATGACATGAGGTTTTTGTTTCAGTGGAAAGATATCCATATAATCGATGACGTTTTTACATGTATTGACAAGATGTTCAGATGGTGTGACATGTATGATCGCTACAACTCTGTAAAGGTGAAATTATTCCCGACACCCCAGACCATCTCTTATCTCCACCCACATACTACAGACATTAAAATACCTAAAGAATGGGATGCTCACAACATTCAACTCTATCATGTCTCAAGATCCATCATCGACCTGCTGCTACAGCAATACCTCAGAAACCCTACCAGCGATGCCTGATGACAACGCCGTACCTATGGAGACCCTCCCACAAACTAATGACAACGGTTGGTTGGACAAATTCTGCATGGAACTGGGTTATCACAACCTTACCTTTCTCACAACGCCGTACGGCAGCGCCGGAGCGATAGCGGGTGCTGCGGCCTGTGCTGGAATTGATGACACAGACGGATGTATCCATTCTGACGGTTTTAAAATTATAAAAGCAACCGTCGTGGTCATACTGGAACACCTTATCAACAAAAAGCTGAAAGAACTTTGTATGGGTTGTGAGGTGGATCACCCCAGTCAACTTAGACACTCATGTTTGTTTGAACCCAACGCTTATTTCTTTGACGCATACTTCGAGGAGTTGTCACGTAATCTGATAAAGCCAGAGCTAAAGCACATTATAGCTCGAGCACTGAACCCATTCGGTTTAAGGGTTAATCCACAGAGGATTCAGGGTTCGGTGGATGCTATTTTGTGTGAATTACGTGACGAAGTCTACATTGTGGAGAAGCTTCGCCAGGTCAGAGAAAAACTTGTGGATGTGAACAGCGAACAGATTGTCTATGACGCTGTGGACAGTTGGAAGGGTGGTCCACAAACGGCATAACTATAACAGTGCCATGGGGAATACATGTTGTGTTAACGCCCTGACAAAAACTATGTTTAAACAAAATATTAGATGTGAAATGATCAACTTGTTGTACATGATCATTAACGACAATCCTGATGTATCCTTACCAGTAAACGGATGTGGTGTTGATGCCAAACGTTTTACAAACCTCAAAAAACAAATGGCGATTGTAAGAGCTATGTCAAATGATTGGAACGATGTGATGCGTATGTGTATTAATGCGGGTGACCCATTTTCTGTGACCATCAAGAAAATACTAGACCTAATGACTGAATGTGGTAGTAGGATTAGAATTGCTGACATTTTGTGTCTGTGTACATATGTAACAGATCTATGTGTAGTGTTGGTTTCAACAAATGACCAGACAATTGTATGTGAGATTATTGATACACTGGTTGACTACATGATTGAGAAAAATGTTGTAATGTGTGTAAAGTTTCTTCAGTACATTGATGATGTTTGAAAATGTTGGATTATTTTGAGTTACTTTTGATAAATAAAAACCAATACACTTAAACACTTATGCGTTATTCTTTTGTAACCTCTGAAGTGACATGTCCGAAGAGATACTGAAAAAGATTTACTATACCCCTTCTAACCCAGGTTCTTTAGGGGGTAAAAAACGATTAAAAGATGCCGTTTTAAAGGAAACAGGTATTCGGTTAACTGATAAACAGATTTCAGACTGGCTAGCTGGGGAGGATGCTTACACACTACACAGGACAGCACCCCTAAAATACAAAAGGAACAGAGTTTTTGTCTATGGTATCGACATGCAGTTCCAAGCAGATCTAGTAGACATGTCAGCATATGCTAAGGAAAATGACAACAACCATTTTCTGTTGACATGCATAGATGTGTTCAGTAAATATGCATGGGTACGAGTGTTAAAAAACAAGAGCGAGGTAGAGGTGGCTAAGGCCTTTGAATCTATATTGAAAGAGGGGCGTGTACCACAGAAATTACAGACGGATAAAGGAAAAGAGTTTTTTAACAAACAATTTCAAAATATAACAAAAAAGTACAACATTACACATTTTGCAGCAGACACCAAGCTTAAAGCGAATATTATTGAGCGTTTTCATCGTAGTTATAAAGCAAAATTGTTTCGTTATTTAACAGCTACAAACTCTAGAAGATACATTGACATACTTCAGGACATCACGGATGGATACAATGCAAGCTATCACAGAAGCATCAAGATGAGACCAATCGATGTTTGCAAAGAAAACGTACCCACGGTGCTACATAACCTATATGGGTCTAAGGTTTCGCACAGTACCAACCCTATTTTTAAGTATAAGACTGGTGACACAGTCAGAATCTCTAAAGTAAGGACCCCATTTGCAAAAGGATATGAGAAAAATTACACAGAAGAGTTTTTCACGGTAAAAACATGTATCCCGTGAGACCCACCTGTCTACAGACTCTGTGATTATGATGGAGATGTTATTGATGGAGTTTTTTATGAGGAGGAATTACAAAAAATATATGTGAGCAAGAACAAAACTTTTAAAATAGAAAAAATTTTGGATAGGAAGCGACAAGGACGATCAGCAAAGGTTTTGGTTCAGTGGCTCGGCTGGCCTTCAAAATTCAATACATGGGTAGATGAGAAAGATGTGGTAGATGTACAGATACCATAAAAGAAACCAGTCATAGATGTGTACTCATTCGTTTAAAAACAATCATGTCTGAAGGTGGTTTTTATTTGACACTGCCCTGCAATGCATCGTTATCTGTTTATCCGGAAAACACTATTTCCAGTTATAGAACCATGCTGGCGAGAACTATAAACCTAAAAGGACAATGGGAGGTTGGTTTGGTTGAATTTGAATACCCTATATCGTGGTACACATTTCCAGAGGAAGATGGTGCATATATTATTACAAGCGGTCAAAACACACAGAAAGATGATGAGGAAGAAGTCTCTGAACGCTACGCTGTTGGTGATGGGATTAAGATTCAAATCAACAACGGTACTCGAAGTATACCAAAACTATGTAACACGCTGAAGGCTGGTTATTACGATGATGTTCTATTTCTGATTAGAGAAATAAACACAACTCTACCTCCAGGGGTGACGCTTGGGTATGATCATATAAAAAACAGAGTCTTTCTAAAGGCCCCACCGAAGACGTTGCTGACATTTTACGGGAAGCTAGCTGTCATATTAGGGCTAAAGCCTGGGGTGGCTATAGAATCTGTAAATCAGCTTAACAAAGACTACGGTAGTGGGAGAGCCACGCCGGTGACATATGCACCGTATCAAGCTGACATAAACGCAGGTTTCTACACCTTGTATATATACACAGATATCATTGAATACCAATCAGTTGGCGATGCGTTCGTTCCGCTACTAGGCTGTGTGCATATAGACGGTGAGAATAATAAGATTGTCAACGTTAGATACGATAAGGTACATTACGTACCGGTCAATAAAGCCTCTATCACAGAGATATCCATAGAGGTAAAAGACGATCAGAATCATACCGTTCGTTTTACTTTTGGGAAAGTGTGCGCGAAGCTACATTTCAGACCCGTGAAACAGGGGATTTTTTAAAAATAAATAATGCCATACCCATGTACTTACAAAACGGATCCAGAGCGATACGTAACGTATTACCAAACCCAAGCAGGTAATGGGCTCCCTGGCTATGCAGGGGGCGGAGTAATGTACGGGGCGGGATTTGGTGGCATGCTGCGCAGGCTTTTTCGTATGACAATCCCATTACTGAGACAAGGATTCAACATCGCGAAGCCGCATCTTAAATCAGCTGCAAAAAACATACTAAGTGACGTCGTTACCAATACACTAACGCGCACGTTTAACAACAATAACGCTCAAGAGGGGTCCGGGCTAATGGTGATGTCTCGCAAAAGAACCTCTAGACCTCCGGGGGTGAGGAGGAGTGGTCAGACACAAAAGAAAAGAAAACGCTCACCTAAAAAGAGCTCAGTCATAAAACGCAAGCGCAAGGAGACAGCGAAACGTGTTAAGTCGAAGAGATCTGTCAAAACAATATTCTAGATCATGGCGTTAATACACAATATGTCGGAATAATGTATTAAATCTGAACTCGACCTATTCACAGTACCTCTGACACAAACTGCTATTGAAAAAAACGCCTATATAGAGGTACCCCCATTATCGGCCATTTCAGACACAGCACCTTTGGAATTTTTTATTGCTGGGACCGGAGAGGATTACATCGACCTAAACAACACATTGTTATTTTTGCGGGTCAAAATTACTAATCCTAACGGTACAGATATTGCAGACGGGGCTCCAGTGGGGCTTATCAACTATGCAGGAGCGACAATATT